>JAGFNQ010004923.1:372269-461551 GCA_024364735.1 Boesenbergia rotunda
TGAACCTTTTTAAAACTGAATGCTTCTCTCTAAATGCCACTGATCAGAGACTTGTATTCAATATGACATAGCTTGTTGAAAATGTGCAACAATCATAGGCTCATTTCTCTTGGTTTGGAAATTTAATATCTTGAATTGGTTGCCACTAAACACTACCAGCTTCTGATTTCTCAACTTAATTGTCATATTTGATTCACACGATTTTATATCTAACAGCAGCCTCACAGATTCCATTTTCAGTAATTCGAGAATTTCAAAGTTCACAAATCAGTACTTCCCTGTCGCAGAAGGCAATGGAATAATGAGACACCATTTGTTACTGAACAATGCACTATCTCTCTTAGTTTATTGCTAATTTGAGGACTTGTAATTAGGTTAGGCACGTTACCTGATACATCATTTTGAACTAAACTCCTATTTTGGTGGTACTGCCTTCATTGCATTTCTCCTATTCCAGAACTTGAAAAATTTGTTCATTCATCTTGCAGCAGACATGGAAGTAAAAGAGCACCATTTCTCTCTGAAAACAACAAAAAAAACTTGATTTTTTAATGATTTGAATGCTACTCCTGATATAAAGAATTCAAAATGGTACACACTACACTGGATACAAAGAATTCAAAAATCACTACACTATCTTTTCAGCTTCAAAATGGTTCAATTTTTCCTCCTTTCAGAATTTCCATGATCCAGCTCCCAATACCAGAAGTGCATCTATTGGAATTGAATGCTTAACCTTGGCAAGTACTTAACTTTATTTCTGCAATCCCAGAAAACTAACTTGGCACGCAACAGTCCCAAATTGTAATGACAGAAAAGAACAAGAGCACCCTTTTCAAATAATAAGTTTTGAACTTTTAATAACCCAAGCATGCTAAATGAAACAAATTCAAAGCTCCAAACCCACTTAAAATGGTCTGCCCATGAAATTTCATCTTAAATTTTCATTCCTGTTTTATAGCTTCCAAATGCTCAGCTTAACAATGAGACAGAATTTGCATCAAGTTTTTGGCACATAACAATGTTGGAATTGTACCTTACCTAACAAATCAACTGATGTTCACTTGGTTCCTCACTCATTTAAGGCTGCTGTTAAGATCTCCATTCATACTTGACACAACTTCAAATCTCTTACTCCATGCTTTGTTTTCTTTCCTTCTAATGGTTCTATTGCTCTAATTCTAGTATTGACGTCTACTAAGAATCAGCTACCTTAAACCTCATTGGAGCTACTACTCTTATAATTCTAAACCCTCCAATCAGATCCATTCAGCTCACAAATAGTGGATCCACTTACTGCTACTTCAGTAATCTTGGCACACTAGTTTCAAGGTGATACATTGTGTTCAGCACTACGATAACAACTTTTGACTGCAGCTATGCATTTAAGTTCTCAGATTAAATTGAATCAGAAAGTTTGGTTCAGGAATGATCTTCATTGCATTTCAATTTAAAATTCAGTTTCACAACATCATTTTCAAACTATACAAACTTCAAGTTACTGATTGAGTACCGAATGAGCATATTGGATTGTTAAAAAAAAACTCACAACATCAAATAATAATATGAACCTTAGGTGCGCTTGCACCCCCATTTGGCACGCAACAACTAATCTACTCTTCAGCTTCATCTTCATAAACTTCCTTATCACTCACATTTTTCATCTATTTCTTATGCTATTCTTTCACTCCATTGCACTTCCTGAATTCAGTACTAAAAAGAGACAAATAGCAATGGAAGTTCACGTGCTCTTCTTGATCTTCCCCTGTCAGAATCTTGCAATAAATATTTTGCTCACGACAGTGTTGAAACCCTATACATAAGCTTGAATCTTGAAAAATTTTCAGCTTTTACAACATCCCTTAAATATTCCTACATTTCAATTGAAAATTCAGCTTCACATCCTCATTTCAGGTCCCTGATTTCTCTTCAGCAATTGCATCATAAAAACTTGAAACATCAAATAATAATGAGGAAACTAAAAGCTCCACTTGGAATTTTCACTCACCAATTCTTGCAACTCAAACTTGGTACACAACAGTCTCAAGTTTGCACATTGTTGCAATTTTATCTCCCTCATTTGTAGTTGGAATCTATCCCTTAATTGCTGACAAATTAACTCATTTCATGTGGGTGGGGAAATGAACAGAATTCTTGCCTAGCATCAACAACTTCACAGTTTTGGTACTACTTATGCACTCATTTCAGGTCCCTGATTTCTCTTCAGCAATTGCATCATAAAAACTTGAAACATCAAATAATAATGAGGAAACTAAATGCTCCACTTGGAATTTTCACTCACCAATTCTTGCAACTCAAACTTGGTACGCAACAGTCTCAAGTTTGCACATTGTTGCAATTTTATCTCCCTCATTTGTAGTTGGAATCTATCCCTTAATTGCTGGCAAATTAATTCATTTCATGTGGTGGGAAAATGAACAGAATTCCTGCCTAGCATCAACAACTTCATAGTTTTGGTACTACTTATGCACTGTACAGCTTTAAACCTTACAGCTTAACAACAATGGTTTACAGAATTAGTTCTTCAGTAGCTTCAAGTAATGGAACTGATTTTAGATTCAAAGTAATCTAATTCTCCCTTTCATTGAAGGAGTGGATAATCAAGGATAACATTCATCACTGGAAATATACAAACTTCACTCGAGTTTATCAATAATTGGAAATCTGCTTCAAAGACTTTGATACACACTTGATACAATTTCATAATGATGCCAAATAAAACAAATTCAGAGCTCCTTAACCCACTCAAAATAGTGTGCCAATAAAACAACTTCCACTAGTTCCAATCCAATGACATTTTCAGAATACTTGGCACGCAACAATTGTGTCATAAAAGCTTGAAATATCAATTAGTCATGGGGAATTTAAAAGCTTCTAATTCCATTTAAAACAGCCTGCCCATTAAATTTCAGTGATAGAGTATAGGAATAATGAATCTATTGATTTACAATTGGTCCTACATAGCACAAGCACTTTCTGAAATTTTGACTTAAAACTCGCACCATTTAAAAATCCAAAAACATTCAATACCTTCTCCCCCACACTTAAATCATTGTCCGGCCCGGGCAAAACATCATCAATTAACAATCTAAGTACCTATATCCATAAAGGTTATCAATGAAATAAGGACTCAAAGGACAAGATGAATAACAAAGAATATAGCAAGAAATTATACATGAGAAAGATAGCAAATTAATGCACCTTTATAAGCATGATCTAATCATAGAGTGTGGCCTTGAAAGAATCAAAGCAAGTTCTAGAGTAACAATCACATAAGTGCATCACACTAATAGGCTAAATCCTCACTAGGCATGAAATTATCATCTCAATCTCATCAATCTAGAATCTATCACCAAGTCATAACTCAAGTATCCAAAAATTTCATCCATGGACTTAAATCTCAAAACTCGGCAATCAAGTTTAACTGACTTTCAATAAATTCTAAATTGATAAAGAGAATTTCTAAAGGTGTACACTTTATTTTTTAAACCAAAACTTGTAGTAAATAAACTGTCCAAACTTAACTGCTGATATTTACAATGCAGAATTTGTTAAAATTTCAAAAACTCTACTTAGAAATCAAATTGCGCATGTAAACTAAAAATTACTGCAACAAAGTAAAGAGGTGATATCTACAATGAAAGATAAGTGCAAGATGGAACAAACTCCCCTTCAAGTTGGATAGATGGCATCCATAGAATCCAATCCATCCACCTCTAGCTCTTTGATCTCTTCATGAATTTCTTGAGCCGATGGTCATTAACCTTGAACACTCAACTAGTAGCCTCTTCCTGAATCTCAATTACACCATAAGGAAAAATGTTAGTCACGCAAAATGAACCCTCCCATCTGAACCTCAATTTACCTTTAATCAATTTGAGCCTTGATTTATATAGAAGCAATTTGTTACCAATTTTGAATACTTTCTCCACAATTTGCTTATCATGAAAGTTCTTAGTCTTCTCCTTATAAATCAGTGAGTTCTCATAGGCCTCCAATCTAATCTTTTCAAGTTCTTGAAGATGCAATTTCCTTTCTTTCCCAACTTTAGCAGCATCAAAATTACAAGCCTTAACTGCCCAATGAGCTCTATGCTCTATCTCCATGGGTAAATGACATGACTTTCCATATACAAATCTATAGGGAGACATTCCAATGGATGTCTTATATGCAGTGCGATATGCCCATAATGCATCTTCAAGCCTTTTGCTCCAATCCTTCCTATTAGGTCCCACAGTCTTTTCCAAAATTGATTTGATCTCTCTATTTGACACTTCGGCTTGCCTATTTGTTTGAGGGTGGTAGGGAGTAGAAACTTTATGTACAACACCATACTTATCAAGTAGAGTTTCATGTGCCTATTGTAAAAATGGGATCCTTGGTCACTTATGATTGCTCTTGGAATTTCAAACCTACAAAAAATGTGTCACCTGACAAAGCTAACAACAACAGATGGATCATCAGTCCTGGTGGGAATGACCTTCACCTAATTAGAAACATAATCAACTACTAAAATTATGTAAAGAAATCCAAATGAAACAGGAAAATGCCCCATAAAATTTATACCCCAAACATCAAATATTTCACAAAATAACATAGTTTGCTGAGACATTTCATTTCTAGAGCCTACGTTTCCAATTCGTTGACATCTATCACAACACTTATAAAAATTATATGCATCACAAAACAAGGTGGGCCAATATAATCCACACTCTATAATTTTTCTAGCAGTTCTTTACGGTTCAAAATGCCCACCACAAGCTGAAGAATGACAAAAAGTAAGTACAGAATGAAACTCATGATCAGGTATACATCTCCTAATGATTTGATCACTATAAAACTTCCACAAGTAAGGATCATTCCACACATAATATTTTGCATTACTTTTGAATTTATCTTTTTGAGCTTTCAAAAATTGTGTAGGATAAACATGTGCTATCAGAAAATTTACTAAATCTGCATACCAAGGTGACTCACCATGCAGCTGTAAAAGCTGCTCATCTCTGAATTCATCATCAATTGCCATGGGGTCTCCTTTTCCCGTCTATCCTGCTCAAGTGATCTGCCACTAAGTTTTCCTTGCCACTTCTACCACGTATCTCTAATCAGACACTTGAAGTAGAAGCATCCATTTTATCAACCTAGGCTTAGCATCCGACTTCTTCAAGAGGTATTTCAAAGCTGCATGATCAGAAAATACAACCATGTGAGAACAAAGTAAATATGACCTGAATCTATCCAAAGCAAAAATAATATAAAGAAACTCTTTTTCTGTGGTGGTATAGTTGGCTTGTGCTATATCCAAGGTTTTTGAAGCATAACAAATCATATGTGGTGCTCCCTCTACTCTCTGCGCAAGTACAACTCCTACAACATGGTTTGAGGCATCACACATTAACTCAAAAGGTAAACTCCAATCTGGTGGCCGAGTGATAGGTGTTGTAATGAGAGTTTCCTTTAACCTCTGAAAAACTTCTTTGCATTTTTGATCAAAGTGAAAATCCACATCCTTCTACAACAACTGAGACAATGGAAGAGCAATCTTAATGAAATCTCTTATAAATCTCCTGTAGAACCCTGTATGACCAAGGAAAACTCGAACATCCCGTACACATACGGGGTAAGATAAAGAAGATATAACATTAATTTTAGCAGAATCTACGTCAATACCTTTTCTAGAGACAATATGACCCAGAACAATCCCATGCTCAGCCATGAAATGATATTTTTCAAAGTTCAAAACTAAATCAGTCTCGATGCATCTATGTAAAATCTTAGACAAATTTTCTAGACATGCATCAAATGATGTACCAAAAACAAAAAAGTCATCCATAAACACTTCCATACAATGCTCTAATAACTCACCAAAAATACTTATCATACACTGCTGAAAGGTCCCTAGAGCATTTCAAAGTCCAAATGGCATGCGTTTATATGCAAATGTACCAAAAGTACAAGTGAAGGTAGTCTTTTCCTGGTCTTTCGGGTTTATGAAAATCTGAAAATAGCCTGTATATCCATCTAGGAAGCAATAATGAGACTTCCCTGCCAACCTTTCTAACATTTGATCAATAAATGGCAAAGGATAGTGATCCTTTCTACTCGCTTGGTTCAGCTTCCTATAATCTACGTAAACTCTCCATGAATTCTTCACTCGTGTGGCACCAACTCATTGTCTTCATTTGCCACCACTGTCACTCCTGACTTCTTTGGAACCACATGAATTGGACTCACCCATTTGCTGTTAGAAATAGGGTAAATGATGCCTGCTTGTAAAAATCTAGTCACCTCTTTCTTTACTACATCAAGAATCAATGGGTTAAGTCTCCTTTGGGGTTGTCTCACGGGCTTCACATTCTCTTCTAAATAAATTCGATGCATACAAATGGCAAGACTAATCCCTGGAATATCAGCTAGTGTCCATCTAATAGCCTTCCTATGCTGTTTCAAAACTACTAATAATTTCTCCTCCTGTTTTGGTTTCAAATTCTGAGAAATGATAATAAGTAGATGTTGATTTCCTCCCAAATATGCATACTTCAAATGCTCTAGTAAAGGCTTCAACTCAAACTGTGAATCAACAGAAGAAGGTGGTGATTCCTGGGGCTCAGTGCACTCCCCTACACTCACATGCATTTCTTCTGAATTATCTGATACATCAATCAATAAATGTGACTCTTGGGGCTCTATGCAGTCCCCTACATTTACACACTCTCCTTCTAATGAAAAAGGGTCGACAATGGGTCTCAACTTAGCTTCTTCCATACCCATAGCATCTTCTGAATTAACTGCATCATAGTCACAATCTAGAGAGTTTGAGAAATCCATATACGCCTCAAAGTCGGAAGATAAATCCATGCTATCTAGCTCTTTTACAATATCAACACTAAGAATAGAATGATCCTCCCTTGGGTGTTTCATGTCATCAAGAATGTTGAACTGGACGACTGTATCGCCCATCTCCATGGAGAGTGTCCCTGCATGCACATTAATCTTCGTTCTTGCAGTCTTCAAAAATGGTCTTCCAAAAATGAGTGGAGATCTATTTGCAAGAAAATCTCCCTCTATAGCCAGGATATAAAAATCTGCAAGAAAAATTAGCTCTTTCACTTTTACTAGAACATCTTCAATCACTCAAACTGGATGAGCTTGGCTACGGTCAGCTAACTGAATCACCACTCTTGTAGATTGCAAAGGTCCAATTTCAAGAGTCTGAAAAATTGTTCTTGGCATTACATTGATTGATGCTCCCAAATCTAACATGACACCTTCAGATAAATTACTCCCAATCTCACAAGGCACTGTAAACACTCCAGGGTCTTCACATTTTTAAGGAACTGGACAAATAAGGGTTGAAACATTCTTCCCCATGTTAATTAACTCATTACCCTTTTACCTTTTCTTGTGCACACACAAGTCTTCGAGAAACTTAGCATACTTAGGAATTTGCTTGATCATGGTTAACAAGGGCACATTCACCTCCACTTTGCTGAATAGATTTACAAGATCTTGGAATTCTCTAGCCTTCTCCTCTTCTACATTTTTCCTAGCTTGAACTTTGCATTGGGGAAAAGGTAAAGGAATATTTGGCTTGACTTCTTGTTGTTCTGAATTTTTTTGAACTAGATTTGAGGCTAAAAATGAAACTGGAATAGCTGCTGGAATTTGCTCGGAAGTGTTGTTTTTCTCTAGTTCTTCAACTGAAATTAAGGGACCAATTTAAATTGGAATTGAGCTCAAATTTGGAGTGAACTGAGCTGCTAGAAATTGTTGAATAGGGCAATTCTGAGTTGCTATAACATTCACAGTCGAATCTGATTTGTTAAGGGATAAATCTAATGTTGTCTTCCTACTTCTAAGAGTTATTGCACTAACATTTCCCTTAGGATTTGGAGTTGTTTGAGAAGGCAATTGGCTTGATCCTTGAGCTTATATCTGATTTATGCTATTGGCTAGTTGCCCAATTTTCCTTCAATGTTTTGCAATGTTGAATCAGTCCTTTGTTGGTTTTATTGTTGCTGTAAATTAAATTGTTGCTGGCAAAGCTTGCTACATCAGTTCCTCGAATTTTTGTTGTTGTGTATTGGATGAATTGGAATTGTTGTAACTGCCTTGACTTGTATATTGTCTTTATTGAACTGGAAATGCAGAGTAAGGTGGCTGGAAATGCTGTGAATGCTGAGAATTCTGCGTGGTATGTTGAAAATTGGTCTGCTGAAATTGACTTGGAGGTTGGAACTGTTATCGTGGTTGCGGAAATTGGTTCAGAAAAGTTTGTGGAAATTGTTGAAACTGCTAAACCTGATTCTGAAATTGATGTATAGACTGATTTTGATGCTGGGCATTCTGTATTGGCTGTTGATACTACTGAAATGTTTACTGGCAATTCTGATACGGTTGCTGTAAATTTTGATTGTGATTCTGGAATGAATTCAAAGGATGATTTTGATTCTGGAATTGCGGAAACATCTGCTAATACTGCTGAAACGTCTACTGGCAATTCTGATACGACTACTGTAAATTTTGATATGACTGTTGATTTTGCTGTTGCAACTGATGGGGAGGTGGATGCTAATAAAACGAGTTCTCATATTTCAAATTGGGATGATCTCTCCAACCTGGATTGAATGTAGAAGAATAGGGTCATTTCTTTGTTGAAATTGAGCTTTAGCCAAAGCTGCCACCGATTCATCTTGTTGATGGTTAGGACATAAATCTGAGTTATGGTCTTGACTCGAATAAATGCTACACAATCTCATAGCTTGGTTTGGAAATGAAGTTGCTGGAAAAGTAGGAGCTTGGTTTACATTGTTCAAGGTCATTTGCTTAACTAAAGAAGTCAACTCCAACAATAAGCTCTTAATCTCTTTTTGTTCATTCGACACCAATTGAGCTTCATTAACCCCTCTTGTAGTAAGTGCTCTACTCCCAAATTGTTGTAAATTTTTAGCCTTGTTTGAAATATGCTCTCTAGCTTGTTCTAGAGTTTTGTTCACTAAAGCCCCTTCAGCTGCCGCATCTATCATAGGTAGCAACCCTTCATAAAAGTATTGAACAAGCAACTGCTCACTGATTTGATACTGAGGATAATTGGAGCACAACTTCTTGAACCTCTCCCAATAATCATAAAGAGTTTCCCCCACAACTTGTTGAATCCCACATATGTTCTTCTTGATAATTGTTGTTCTTGAAGCTGGAAAGAATGTCTCCAAAAATACTTTCTTCATATCGATCCAACTTGTGACGTGTCTAGCAGGTAAATAATACAATCAGTCCTTAGTTGCTCCTGACAAAAGAAAATGAAAAAGCCCTCAATTTAATGTCCTCTTCTGATATTCCTTGTGGCTTCATGGTTGAGCAAACAACATGGAACTCATGCAAGTGCCGGTTTGGATCCTCTCCAGACAAGCCCTGAGATTTAGGTAGAAGATGAATTAGACCAGATCGGAGCTCAAAATCTCCTGCTAACTCTGGATATGCAATGCAAGAGTACTGGTAGGCCACATCTGGAGATACAAGCTTCTTCATGATTTTGTTATTCACTGTCATAGGCAAGGTTTTAAGTTTCGACCCGTGCCGATGTTTCGGTCCCAAACCGGAACGATACGGTTTCGGTATCGTATCGTTTCGTGCTGGTATGGTTTCGGTATTTTTTATTTATATATAATAATTATTAGATAAATATATATTTATTGTGTATAATTTAAAAATAAGTTGTATGTTGATTTGATATAAGTTTTAAATTATTGAACAACTTAATATTGTTAAGAAAATAATTAAATATAACTTTCTTTAAAGAAAATTGATCTATCAATAACTCGAAATAAAATTGATACATTACAATATGTTACCTAACTAATACCAAAAAGAGTGACGTGAATCAGATGAAGACATTGGTTCTTGTAGCATTCTGCTTAGATCAATTCCATAGTTCTGTAACACCCAAATTAAATAAGCATCCCATGACATGGAATATTGATACTGATTTCTCCACATGTCCATCAGCGTATCTTGATTCATCACTGGAAGTTGGACTTGAACTGGCACCATTGAAATCGGAACGGGTACAGGCACAGGATAAGGATAAGGATAAACATATGCCTCTGAACTGTGGTATGATGGATCACCATATGATGCATCAGAGTTATAATAAGAAGGCTGAGAGTATGATGAACTTCGACCAGAATCAATGTCAGCTAAACTCTGTCGCATATCACCGTAATTGTGAGCTTTCTTTTGTTTGCCATCCTTATTTCGACGTTGATATTGAATAGGTCTAGCTCCATGATCATCATCTTGAGTTGTATGTGTGTAATCTGCCTCACATGTCCATGGCTCCGGTGCTTGAGTAGGGGGGTCATAATTTTGACCACCAGATGCATCGCCACTATCATCACTTGCATAAGTACTTGCACTGCTATTAACTTCTCGTCGGACTACAGTATCAGAAGGTGATGATGTTTCATCACTGTCATCATGTTCTTGCTCATCAATTGCATCAAGTGGATTTTCTCTAATTCTCAATTGACCCCTTCCTGTAAAAGCAGGAGGCTTGACTTTTTCTTTCTTTTTAGTAAAAACTGCAGGAGCTTTACCTTTATCTATGAACTTTGGTTGGGTTTGGGATGTTTCAGAATGTCTTGATCGAGATTCAGAAAATCGAAAGTCTTGATCAAAAGCTTCATCATAATCTTCTCCCTCCCTGATATCTCCTGTAGTTTGTATTGTTTCAATCTGTTGAGTGAGAAATTGAGATGGTCGTGGTGGGTCTCCTGCTTCATCAAGTAATGGATTTTCAGCCTCAACAGCACTCCACCAATCCATCATTGGATCATTCTCATTTTGGACAAATCCAATATCAAATGGGTCTACATCACCAGCCTCTTGTTCTTCATTTTCTTCTGTTATTGCTCTTAATTGAAGACGCATATTATAATGAACATAGACCATCTTCTCCAATCGAAGATAAGAAAGACGATTTCTTACTTTTGTATGAATGAGGGAGAAAGTTGACCAATTTCTTTCACAACCACTTGAAGATGTTGTCTGTGAGAGAATTCGTACTGCAATCTTTTTCAAATTTGGAGCTGATCCTCTATATTGTAACCACCATTCAGCTGTAAGATAAATAAGAACAAAATTAAAATAATATTTTTATTTGCTGACAATAATTAATAATAATTTTTACTATATTTACCTGCATCCATTTTATATATGCATGACACTGCAATAGGATCACTAAAAGAACTATATGCCTCTCGAAATAATCGGCTTTCATTAATAGTCTCAGCAATTGATTCTCTATTTGTTTGTAGTCTTGATATCACATGTCTGAGGGCTTGTAATAAATCATCATTTGTGCCAAGATTATAACGGTATTGATATGCCGGATTGAGATAATAACCTGCAATAATTAAACATATATAAAAATGCAATTATTAATAACATTATTAGAAATTCTTTATTAAAAAATACGTACCTGGTAAATGAATATATTTTCCCATTTGATCGTCCCATCTTGTATTGATTATATCAATATAATGTTGATATTTGGTAGGTGATTGAAGACGTCTCTTAATTTCCTCTTTTGCTTCATGAATTAGACGGTAAACGTTGCCCATTTGTGGCTTCCTGTCCATATCGACTTTACGTAGAACAACGTACAAAGGTTCTATTGCTAGAAGAATATCTGCAATATAGTCCCAAAATCTAACAGATATAATAATTTTTTACACTTCTTTACCTTCGGCTGTGCTAGAATATCGAGAGGCTTCCCAATCCTCAGAAGAGAACATGACTTTCAATCCAACTTTTTTTTGATTCAACGATTTTAACAGGAGAAAGTGAGTGGCAAACCTAGTCGCTCCTGGTCGTAGAATCTCACCATTGATAAATTTCCTCATTAATCCATGAACCCAATGATGATTATAGAGGAATTTTATTAAAGATTGACCTTTTTTCACTACCTTCTTCACTATATCGAGTTTACCAATATCTCCCATCATCAAATCGATACAGTGTAACGCCCGCTTTTTTTTTTCTTTTTCATAAGCGGCGTTACGTTAACATGCTTAGGGCATGTAGACATCATAAGGCAGCGGAATAACTTAACTTATACATGCCTTGTTACCATTCTTAACTTATTGACATGGGAACCTTAGCATATTAACTTTGAACTTAAGCATCATATCATGTCTCACATAACATCATATCATAAGGTCATTATTCAAACATACAGTTTCCTGGGCCAAGTCACTACGACACACATGCGTTCTTGCCCTCCTGCTGCTTCCTTCATTGTCCCCTTGAATGATCTGCGGTATAAGGAGATAAGACTATAAGCACACAGGCTTAGTAAGACTCTTTCCTACTCACAAAACCATTCATCATTCATCATCGCATAATGAGCACATAAAACATTAACATACTTGGTGCTCTACTTAGAACATAGCATCTTACGTCACTTGTCGTATACATAGCATGGCATGAACATAAACATAGTAACATTCTAAGCATGACATGATATATGACATAACATACACATCATAGACATTCTATGCATGACATAATTCATAAACATAGTGAACATAATTCATGGCATAAATCATAAACATCGTGAACATTCTAAGCATGGCATAAACATAAACATCATAGACATTCTAAGCATGGCATAATTCATGGCATAAATCATAAACATAGTGAACATTCTAAGCATGGCATAATTCATGGCATAAACATAAACATCATAGACATTCTAAGCATGACATAATTCATGACATAAATCATAAACATAGTGAACTTTCTTTTATGGCATAGATCATTCATTCTCATGCATACTTCTTAACATGAAACATAAGCATAAAGTCTTATCATCATAGCATAATGCATAACATGAATGGATGCATGAGTGGAATGCATATACATAAGGGATGCTTAACTTTTAAAACATACTTTTAATTGCTTAAACATAATCATCATACATCATTTGGGGTCCCCGGCTTGTACCACATACATACATCATAGCGCGCATCCCTAGCAAGTCCGAGGTCGCGAGCCCCAACCTACTAGGGTAAGGACAGCATAGTCGGTAGTCCCCGAACCGAGGCGTTCTTAAGGTGCCCATCCCTGTTGCCCAACTCCGGTAGGGCCAGAACCGTGGACAGCTACGGTAGTCCAAAACCGGGGCGTTCTTAAGGTGCCCATCCCTTGGACCCATACTTCGGTCCGGTACAAGCCCATACATAAAGTAAAATACTTTTCATGTGTCATCATTCATCATTCATTCATAGCATACTTAACATAGCATAACTTGTTACGGCTCGGCCCGTCTACCGGCCCATTTACCGGTCCTCTCGACCGTCGTACCATCGACCGTGCCGTTTAGCATATTTATGCCTTAAAGACATAAGCATCATCTTTCATTCATCATACTTGTCGTTCATCATCATTCATTCATCATACTTGTCATTCATCATACTTAACATCATAGCTGTGCCTTAAAGGCATGTACTTAACTTCATTCATAAGACATGGCATACATACATCTTACTCATAAATCATGGCATACATATGTATCATTCATAAGACATGGCATGTATCATTCTTATCATGAACATAAACATAACATACTTAACATGGCATCATTTTCATTCTTAAACATGGCATCATTTTCATTCTTAAACATAAACATAACATACTTAACATGACATCATTCATATCATGAACCTAACATATCATAGCATCATTTTTATCGTGATCATAACCCTATCATTCTTATCATGGCATCATTCATATCCTGAACATAAACTTATCATACTTATCATGGCAACACATAAACATATACTTGAAGTTAAAGGCTCAACCCTAACCCTTGGGTCCTTGAGGTTGGCCGAAACATATGGGGTCTCTAGGGTACCTCAAAAATTCCCAAAAATTGTATTAAACCTCTAGACATCATGAGAGTACATTAAACATCATGATTGGGATTTTTATCATCATTTTAGACCCTTAAACATGGCGGCCGAAACCCTAGGGTGTCCTTGGGTGCTTGCTTAGGTTCCTTCATGTTGGCCGAAACCCTAGGGTATCCTAGGGTAGTCCAAAAATTCCCAAAAATTATACTTAACCTCTACACATCATAAGGGAACATTAAATAACATTATCAAGATTTTTGGCATAATTATAGACCTGTAAATCATGGTGGCCGAAACCCTTAAACTTAGGGTTCCTAGTTTTGTTTCTTTCATGTTGGCCGAAACCCTAGGGTGTCCTAAGGTACTCCAAAAATTCACAAAAATTATACTTAACCTCTACACATCATAAGGGAACATTAAATAACATTATCATGATTTTTAGCATAATTATAGACCTGTAAAACATGGTGGCCGAAACCCTTAAACTTAAGGTTCTTAGTTTGGTTTCTTTCATGTTGGCCGAAATCCTAGGGTGTCCTAGGGTGCTCCAAAAATTCCCAAAAATTGTACATAACCTCTACACATCATAAGGGAACATTAAATAACATTATCATGATTTTTAGCATAATTATAGACCTGTAAAACATGGTGGCCGAAACCCTTAAGCATGAGGGTCTTGGTTTTCTTTCCTTTCAACATCAAAATCGAAAACTAACCAATATATCATGCTAAAAATCATGGAAATCATAGGGAACTATTATACCACAGGTGAGGGAGTCTTACCTTGGGGTTTCTTGATTTTTAGACCTTAGATGGGAAGAAGAAGGAAGACTTGTTGTCTCTTGATCACCCCTAGCCTTGGAACCTTAGGAAACCTTTAGATCTTGGTGGTAGGACCTTCTTGTGGAGTTTTCCCAAGGGAAAATCTCCCTTGTAGATTTCGTCTAGGATGAGAAAGAAGGAGGAAGAGAATGCAATAGATGGAGAGAAGAGAATAACTCCCAAAACCCCCCTCTTTATAACCCATTAAGGTGGTGAATAAAGAGTCTCTCCATGACTCTTCATCTTCTTCTTAATCTTAACTTATATCCACTTCATTTTCTCATAGAAATCCCTTGCTAGGTGAGTTGGTTAAGGCTTACATGGTTGTACAAGAGGTCCAAGGTTCAATCCTTGGCTCATGCACCTTTATTTTTATTTTATTTTTATTTCATTTATTTTATTATTTTTATTTCCTAAATTCCGAAAATCCCCCTAAAATCACCCATAATTATGCCAATATTCCTAAATAAAATTCTTTTATATTTATATTAATTTTACCTAATTTATATAAATTTTACCTAATTAATACCCATTTTTGGAGCCCATTTAAAGCTCATTGGTACTTAGTTTTCTCAATTTAAATGAGAAAACATGGACTTCCTAGGCCTAAGTTCTCCTTAATATTTCTAGGTCCCTTGGAAAATT
This sequence comes from Boesenbergia rotunda, assembly GCA_024364735.1. NCBI lineage: Eukaryota > Viridiplantae > Streptophyta > Magnoliopsida > Zingiberales > Zingiberaceae > Boesenbergia > Boesenbergia rotunda. The sequence goes on from JAGFNQ010004923.1 coordinate 387,671, forward strand.
ATTTAAACATGCTTAATATTTTAAGAAAATATTAAGAGAATTTTCCGGGTCGTTACATACAGTGTGCTGCGCATGGTGTCCAAAATAATGTTTGATACTTTTGCTCCAATAATTCTCCAGCCCTCTTAAAGTTGGCACCATTATCTGTAATTACCTGCACTATATAATCTACACCTATCTCTTGAACTATACTATCCATCAAATGATATATGTAGGGTGCATCATGAAAATCTGTAGTTGCATCAATAGATTTATGAAATATCACCTTTCTATTGCAGTATAGTAGAAAGTTGATAATACTCATCCGTATAGGTCCTGTCCAGCCATCACACATCAACGTAACCCCATATAAGCTCCATTGCTTTTTGCATGATAGGATTCAAGTTTTGATCTCCTCCATTTGTTCATCTAAATATGAACCAGCAATTTCATATGCAGTCGGAGGCTGAATACCAGGACCAGATTTTTGGATGTTGGACACCATGCTACGGTAGTATGTGTTGTTTGCTGCATTAGGAGGAATATGATTAAAATGAAAAAATTTTGCAATGCTTTTACCGATTGATTTCTTCTTCTCTTTTGTGTATGCATCATCAATCCTAGTCTGTTTGCTAGCTTGGTCTGGAAATGCCAGTGGATCAATATCAGCAATATCAACTGCACGTCTTCGTCCCATAGAAGAAAAAAACCGACCAATACCACTTTGTGTTGAAGTACTACGAAAACTTGCACTCCTTCCTAATGTCGGTGCAGTAGTTGAGCCACTTCTACAAGTACCAGCTGAGTCACTTCTATGTCGCATATTTTGCTCATAGTCATATTGAGTTCGTGAGGCTGAGAGCTGCTAAAAAATCTTCATCGTTTGGAACATCACCACGACCTTCAAATTCATCATAAATTGGCTCTCTAGATATTCGACTATCAAGAAGATCACGTTGCCGTTGTTGTTTATACTTTATTACTTTTTGACCTTCAAGTTCTTCTTTCATTGCACGACGAACTTCTTGAGAAACTTTTGGACAATTTGAAACATCTGAATATCCACCAGCAAGATGTTGTTTTAGGCGTGTGACCCCACCACCTCATCCAATCATATCGCAATGTAAACATTGCCAATGGAATTGATTCTCTAATCGGCGTGCGTGTCTCCAAGCTGGATCAGACTGTTGTTTAGGTGCCATTACCTATGTCTTATAAAAAATTAAGAATAATTCACATTGTTAGCTCAAGAAATAGTCATCATTGTCAAGAACAATTTTATCATTATAAACAAACAAATTAAATATATAAAACTATAAAAGACAACTTCATTAAAGTAATTTTCTACCACACATTTTTATCAAGTAAGCTTGGAACAAAAATATTAATTATTTAAATAATATATATTTAAAATATTAATTAAATATAAAATAATAAATATAATAAATAATTATCAGATTATAAAATGGTTTTTAAAATTTTTTTTAAAATTTTTTTTAGGTTTTTAAAAATTTTTTTAGAATTTTTAAATAATATTTAAAATAGAAAAATAAATTCAGAAAATTCCTTAATTTAATTTATTTAATTTTTTGAATTTATAAAGGAAATGTGTATTTAAATAAATACTTTTATTATTATTATTTTTTGTTTTTTATTTACGGAATTCCCGATTTTCGCCGCCGAGCCAAAATGGCTTCGCCGCCGAGATCCGCCGGAGCCGCCCGGCGCACGACTCCAGCAGCCTCCGGCGAAGATTCCGGCGACGTCGGAGGCTTCCGACGACGTCACCGGAGACCCGCTGTGTCTCCGACTCGCGGATCTATCCGCCGAAGATGGAGGAGCCGGGCGTCCAGCTCCACCACCGTCCGGCGAGGCATCCGGCGACGCCGGAGGCTTCCGGCGACCCCTCCGGCGACGCCGGCGAGTCCCGCAATGCCTCCGGCGAAGCTGCGGAGATCGTTTGATCATACCTGTCGCCGCCGCGCCGCCCTTCGCTGCTGTGCGTCCACGCTTCGACTTCGCTTCGCTGCGTCTTCGTTGCTGCTCACCACCGGCGATCTTCCGTCCTCTTATAGCCGGAAAAAAGTTGCGAGACAGGCTGGCGCACCGACGCACGCGCGACAGAAGGAATTGCGTGCCGTGCGCGTTCGCTGTGCCGCGAATCTCGCTGTCGCCACTCGCCGCTGTCGCCACTCGCCACTCGCTGCTGTCGCACGTGCTCGCGTCGATACGCTGGCCTTCCTTGAGCCGGTTTCGGCGAACGGGCGGAACGATACTGTTTCGCCCGTTTCGTCCGAAACCAAACGAAACCTAAATCCCTGCAATTAACAATATCCAACTATACTAATTAAACTAAGTGAAGCTAAAGAGGAGAAACAAACTCTAGAACAAATACTATAACAAGTTAACATTCAAGAATTGAAATGCAGAAATAAAAGTGTAATGAACTAAATACCTGCAGGAATCAAAGTAGACAAAACAAATTCATTCTAATCTAAAGCAAGGTAACATCAATCTATAAGCTTCTTGCAGCATATGGATTCAATAACAAATTCTATAAAACGAAGTTGCAGAATTGAAATAGACTAAGCTAAACCCTCGAATTCATCCAACCAATCAAACTTCACGTCTTGGCGTCACACAAGAGCTGGAATTGAATTCTCAATTCTAGAAATTAGTGAAGAAGATAAAGGATGTTTTCCAAACTTAAATTCGATTGAATTTGACAATCTGTAATAAAAAAATAAACTCTCTCAAACAAAAATCAGACCAAATCCATTGCTCTGCTGCAGATATGACAACCAATGTGTTGTCTTGCTGTGATAATGATTGGAATATAGTCGACAACTACCAGAGAACCTCTCTGATGATCGTTGATGATGGAACTGTGATTCATGCTCACTGTCGTAGCCTCTTTGGCGAATTTGACAGGAAACACGCAGCAAAATAGAACATTCGTAAACTCAATGCTGAAACCTTCGATGCCGCAATTTCAGCTGTTGAATGTCGTCCAGACAATGCCTTGATACTTCCACACTAATCCTGAAGCTTGGAAGGGAAGAAGAACACAAGATTGGAGCCTACGATGAGGAAGATCGCGATGAACAGTAGCGCAAGCCACTGTTCATCTGCGTGAATTCTAGTTTTTATATAGTTGCTTGAACTAGGTTTATTTCATGGGTTTGGTTTAGGTTTAAGGGAAATTAGGGATGGTGTAGGGTGGTTTGACTTGGGTTGATGAGGGTTAGAGCAATTTGGTTTCCTTGTTAGATGACTCCATATGCTTTGTCTTGACCTTGTGCCCACTTGAGTCAATTTAAATGTCCCTACAAAGACCAACCTTAAATTTGTGAGAAATAATGTGATAAATGAGAAAAATTTGCACCTAAGCTAAAAATAGTCTCCACTCGTATAGCATGACAAAAAATGTAATATAGAATATAGAGTTAACCAAAATATCAATTATCACTCTAAAAGATTATGCCAAATGATAGTTTCTCAGTATCCAACAGACATTTACCTATGTTGCCTACCCTCAAAGCAATGGATAGGTTGAGGTGGTAAACAGGGAAATAATCAAGGAGTTGAAATCAAACTAGATCATGTTAACTCCCGAGTATCCTTTGGGCCCATCGGATAACTCCTCAGGAAAGTACATAGATGACGCCATTCCACTTGGTTTATGGAGGAGAAGCAGTGGTCCCAATCAAGGTTATGTCTAAAACGATCAGTTATAGACAAGAGGGTCTACTGGACCAGAAGCAGTGGTACACCAGAAGATGCTCCTACGGAGACTAAAACGATCAGTTATGTCTACTGGACCTAGATCTCCTATCAGAAGCCCGAGAAAAAGAATTGACTCGACTCATTGCCTACCAACAACGAATGCGTGTCAACTACAACAAGAGGGTCATCCCTCATGCCTTCCAGTAAGGGGATCTGGTCTAGAAAAAGATAAAACCAGCAGTAGCAAGGACCCTTCTGGGTGATAGAGATATTAGATTCCGAAGCTTACTACCTAGAAGATAGTGAGGGAAGAAGTTTAGAGCGACCGTGGAATGCTCATCACCTGAAACCTTACCACTCATAGAAGACTTCAACAACCTCCTGGTCAACTCACTTTTTTCTGCCTTTGCTTCTTTTTTTTTTTTACTTGTTTGCTCTTGAAAAACTCTTGTACTACTATTTTTTTCTTGCAAATGAATCAAAGAAAAACTTTTTTCTTCTTCATGCTTGTGCCCTCTTCAGGGCCCAAACTCCTCCGACTTGGACATGATCGGGGTCGAGATCCTCGGACTGTGATAACAACCTCACCCTCTATATCGCCTACATCCTCTTTAGGGCCCAAACTCCCCTGACTCAGGCATGTCAAGGTTGAGATCCTCGAGCTATGGTAACGACCTCACCCTCTAAGGGTTGAGCTCATGTTGTATCGCTTGTGTCCTCTTCCAAGCCGAAATTCCCTCGACTAGGACATAGTTAGGGTTGAGATCTTCGGGGTGCGGTAACGACCACACCCTCCAAGGGTCAAGCTCAAGTCGTATTGCCTGCATCCTCTTCTGGGCCCAAACTCTCCCGACTAGGACATAGTTGGGGTTGAGATCCTCGAGCTGTGGTAACGACCTCATCCTCCAAGGGTTGAGCTCATGTCGTATCGCCTGCGTCCTCTTCAGGGCTTAAACTCCCCCAACTCGGACATAGTTAGGGTCGAGATCCTTAGGCTGCGACAACAACCTCACCCACTAAGGGTCGAGCTCATGCCGTATTGCTTGCATCCTCTTCAGGGCCCAAACTCCCCCGACTCAGACATAGTCGGGGTCAAGATTCTCGGCCACCATTAACAACCTTACCCACCAAGGGTCGATCTCATGACGTATCGTCTGCATCTTCTTTAGGGACCAGACTGTCCCGACTCGGACATTGTTGGGGTCAAGATCCTCATATTGTCGTCACCATCCCTTAGGCATTCCACACTAGGCCCAAGTCGAGATGGAGTCCAAGTCGGGTTTATGTGCCTTTGCGAATACGACACACCGAGTACTACAACCCATGATTCTCGACAGGATACACCCCTAAACTGATTTCTTTTTCATTAACATTTCAAAAGGTTACAGGGGTTAACAAAAAAAGAACATTTTCAGAAGTCTGCCACATCCTCGTTTGGGAGGTTGTTGGTGATCTGTGGGAAGATCTGGGGCGGGGGTTGATTTGCAAGGAGGATGTCGGCCTCGGTTAATTGTTGTAGAGCCCCCGCAACGCCATGCTCTACCATCCAGAGAAGGTGAGCCCCTACTAAGTCATAAAATTCCTCTGAAGAGAGGAAGACCTTTTTTTTGCTCCATCCAGAGAGCTGACTCCCCCGGCTTGGTACTCTAGTAGCTCGGCCTCCTTGCATTCCAAAAGTTCACGCTACACCCCTAGAGCCGTTTGAAGCTCTGGGATAGAATAGTAGAGGATCGCCACCTCGGCTTGGACTGCCTACGCTAGCCCCTGAAGGGATTCTAGCTCGGCATATTGAGCCCGACCTAAGTCCTTTGCCTCCCAAGTGGATGCTTGAGACGATCGTAGCTCACCCTCCAATGCCACCAATGCTACTTGAAATCCCTCCCACACCAATTCTAGTTCTTACAACCAGTCTTCCGCAATAGACCAGTAGGACTCAGCCTCCTCTTGAGTCGCCTTTAGCTCTACCTCCAAGAGGTGAAACTACTGCTGGCAGGTCTTTAGCTTGGCACAAGCCACCTTCCTGGCCACCTCCGAGGAAGCCCATTTTTGGGTTCCTTGCTTTATTTTGGCCTTCAGACGCTTGACCTTCTTATTTTTCTTCTTCCCCTCTGCCTCCAAAAACTTGACCCGAGCGGCCAAAGAATCAATCTCATTCTGGCATTTGCTCAGGGCGTATTTGGTGTTTAAGATTGAGACCTTGTTGTCACTTATTATTTTTTGAAGACGTTTGATCTCAACCAAACTCAAGGAAGGGTCTCCAGACAATGACTTCAAACGGGTCACCTCCATCTTCAAACTAGTGATGGTGACCTGGCAGGAAGATAGCTGCAAGGACAAGCCGACCACTTGCTCTTGTAGTTCGTGGTAGCCATGGAAGAGCTTTGGGTAGCGGCGACTAAAGACCATCAAATTGGACATATAGTCCTCGTCGATCTCCATCAGCTCCTCGAGCAGGGCCCACATAGTCATACCCCGACTACCGCCTCCCCATCCTACCACCGTGTGGCCATGGGACCCAGCAGGGTAAGGTCCAGGCAAAAGTCCGAAAAATCGGGAAGAGGGAAAGATTCCTCTTCGGCAGATGCGAGGGACCAACCACAGCCTCTCCTCCAGCAACCAAGGGGAGAGGGTGGGGGAGTAAATCTTCCAGACCTTTTGCAACATCTACTGATGCCGACTGGTCTGGTCGAGGCAAGCCGGACAAAGGAAAGTCTGATTGAGGCATATCCGGTCGAGGCAGGTCGGACAAAGGCAGGTCCGGTTGAGGCAGATTTGGTTGATGCAGGTCAGACAAAGGCAGGTCCGATTGAGGTAGATCCGATCGAGGCAAGCCGGACTAAGGTAGGTCTGGTTGTGGTAGATCCTACTGAAGTTGAGGCAATTCCCTTGAAGATGTGCCCACTAGAGGAGATAGCTCGCCTAGCATGCCCTCTATCTCACTAGGTGGTGATGGTAGACGAATTGGCATAGTAGGGGACCCTCAAAAGCAACTAATCCTGGGGCGGTCTGAATAGTAGCTGAAGACGTAGCAGAGTGGGAGGCCTCTAGAGGGGGACACTTCCTCTTTCATGATATCCGCAGAGGAGAACTTGACTCCTTTATATCTGACGTTGTCTCGACCAGGACCGCTCTTGACATCGCAACAATAGGAGCCGAACTCTTCATCGTGGGAACTGGAGCCTCGACCTCCCGAGTAAGGTCGATGTTTTCTACACCTCGAGCCTCTAGCTCCTCCACGGATAGTTGAGTCAATCGATTCAGAGTTGATTGTAGCATAGTCTCAACTGTACAAAAGGGAAAATACTCAGTCAATTATTACTGTCTTCTCCAACATAAAAGCCTTACCAAAAGAGTGCTCTAGGAAGGTCGGGATGGGACTTAGGCCAAAGAAACGCAACATGCCCTCTTCCAGTAGGGAATTGCTGTCTCGGTGAATATCCTTCATGGAATAGGCGTTGTGCCTGATCCCTTGAGTAACCTTCTCCCGGTGAATATTCTTCATATAAGGCAAAGCCGACAGTTCCCTTTGCCATTGAAGAGGCGCCAACATACCTTGGGGAAGCCAGACATAAAAAAAATTGAGGCTTCCACCCCTTATGTGACGAGGGCATACCTTTGATCAACTCCTGGCCAGTCCTGGCCGAGAAGTAACCCCCCCCCCTGTGCGCGCACACACACACACACGAAATAGGCGAGGGGAGAGAGGAAGATGATACAAGTGAAAAGTATAACCATCCCCGAGAGAATGCGAAAGGAATTTGGACCCAACTGGGAGAGAGGAATGTGAAAATACATAGAGATATCGACAAAGAAAGGAGGCATAGGAAAACGAAGGTCGTTGATTAGGTGGCTCTAGAATAAGGTCACGCAGCTTGGTGGAGGCCGATTAGGGCGATCGTTCCCATTGGGCACAACCAAAATATGATCCTGTGGTACATAGTAGGCCAGGCGCAGCCTCTCTGGCAAGACACTGGTAAAACTTGAATTTATAGAACTTGAATTTATAAAACTGGAAGAGATGAGGATTTTGCGGCCATTCTCTCAATAGAAGCTCGGATGCAAGGGCTTAATCAAAGGAGGAAGAAGACCCGCGACTTACTCGCAAACTTGGCACAAGGAGATGGAAAGAACAGATCCTCTAGGGGAGATGAAGATGACGACGCTCAAAATAACTTAGATAGAAAATAGATGTAGCCAAAATAATCCCGCATTCGTGGGTTCATATATCCTAACGGGACACAGAAGGACCATTGGATCTAGGTTCTCCCCCCGAGGCAAAAAACAATAGCAGCTCGATTTGAGATAAAAAGCCTTACGAACTTCTGTACAATCATTACACCTTGAAATGACGCTTCGTATTCTGACCCGTGGTCTTGTCACTATTAAGGAAACGTGACCTCAGAAGGGATAAAGTGTATCCCGAGCATGGCAAACAAAGGCAGTAGATTATACATCATCAATGCAAGCGTGGGTAGATCCATTAATGCATGAATCCTAACAATCTTGAACCTGTAATAAACAACGAACGTGTGGTCGCTCCTCCTTGGCAACATTTTTAAAACGTCTAGTCAGTTGGACTCTTCGAGTCTCCTTCGATTTGACTAACCGGGGAGGCTAGTCATGTCGAGGTGAGGTTTGCCGAGCCAACTAAGGATGTGACATCCTCCTAGATGAAGCGACTACTTCACCTAGGTCACAACCCAAGTCAAATCACTTCACGTAAGCCCCCGGGCTAAGAAATTCTGGGCGAGAGCTTGAGCCAAGCTTTCGACCTAAATTCAGGGGCAGAGTTCTTGACCCCTGAGCTTGAAATCCTTGTGCAAGCAACCCTGTCACAACTTGTATTTAGCAAAAGGCCCACGAAACCTCTCACTCCCGAAAAAATAGCAACGACTCCTGAAAATATCGACTAAACCGCACGGAAAACGTGTCCTCACTAAGAAACGCCTACCTTAAACTCATCTAAATGCACCATAAAAGACCCACAGCCGACAAGGTAACGACCACGAAACCGAAGGAATCATGGGAACATGACATCCTCTAACACATCTATGTAAAAAAGTATTTTTGACTCCACAATGAGGTATGTGCGAAAAGCCTAATTAATTCTTAATACGAGTCATCTTTGAATCCATCATTGACTTGAGCGTGGAGTGACTGCGCCGGAACCCCTCCAGCCGGTCTCCTAATCCGCTTTCTCTTTTCAAATCTCCGAAAAGGAATCACGTTAGCCACCTTACGAAGCTCGTCCTCGTCTCCGCGGATAGATCACTAGTGAGTTGGCCGCTGAGGAGTTTGGGCAGCATCACTTATGCATGTAAGGACATTTAGTCTTTTTTTTCCTACCCTAGACAAATATAATGTAATCTTTAATTTGAAATTTAGATATGTAGATGCCATGATGCTCGAAGGAATTGTCATTCGTTCTTCAAGAGGGTTGGAAGAGGTTGAGGGCTCATTACTCTAGAATCCATATGTAGAAGTTTAACTTTGTTAGTTTTTCGGTGTCGATGGTCTTTCATCCTCAATGTACTCAGATGAGGTAGATGCATCAATCAGTTTGGCTTCAAATGTAGAGCATCTCTCTTACTTATATTGTGCGGGGTTGAGTCTCGATGGGATGAACTGATGGTTAGTGCGTGGGTGTTGTCAACATAAAGTATGGGGGTCAAAACTTGGCAAAGTCAATGTGTCCACCCTCCCCACGCATTAACCACAACATCCGGGCTACTAGCCCCCATGATTTACCTCCTCCGTGTTGGCCCTGGGAAGGTTGGCGGAGGCGTTGGGGGCGAGTAAATCGCCTTTTGCCAACATATATTATGCGGGGTTGGATGCAACTGAACTTTAGTCATCAAAATCATTAAGTTCTTCTGTAGATGAGAGATTCATGTGGAGGCTAACTACTTTGTCTTGCAATTCTTTTGCATTTTTGTATCCACCAATTTTGTAAAGATATGATTAAGAAAAACATTAACTAAAAGATTGGTTTAAAAGATTGATTACCTTGAATCTTTGGATTTACTCTTTAGTCCACTTGTTTTTGAAAATTCTTGTCTCCTTGTCGCTTGGAGGTTTGAAACTCTTCCATTTGCATTGAATATTCCGTCCTTAAATTTCAATACGAGAAGTTTGTTATGTCAAAGAAGGGTGGAGTGAGGTGTCAAATCCAAATCCTATTACTACTTTAATGAGTGAAAGTTCTCTGTTTGCAATTGATCCTCCACTTTCCTCTGTAATTCTGTGCTCGGTTAGTGGTTAAGTCCTTTAAAATCATCCAAGCTCTAATATCAATTATAGGATTGATATAAACAAGCAACAGCACTAAAGCAACACAGCTAACACTTCTATTTTATATGATTTTTTTATGGTTAGAGACTCCAGATTTTTCTTCGTGATTAACTAAGTTTTTCCAACCTTGAGCGACCGGCCTGATCTCACGAAAATTTTCCATCGGCCGCCAGGATAAATCAGGAAGCGCTCGCAGTGGGCGATCTAGAAGCCCAACGTCCCAGGGTTCACGTCCCATTTGGAGAAAAAATTCTTACAAATACGCCGTAACTAGGGATTGAACTGTAAATATCTGAAATAGTAATTAATCGCCCTACCGCTACACCATAACCCAGAAGGCAAGGTTTTTCTCCTCCGTGGTCAAAGACTTGTCCAATGAGTCACTTCTCAAATCCCATCATATTTCTCCATCTCTTACTTTTTTTAATATATAATATCAACAAAAAAATAAAACATATAAGTAGAATAATAACAATACGATAAAGAAAGAAATATGTGTATAAAATTCTTCTTAAGCGTTTTTATACTTCATTCATTTTCCCTTATAAGCTCTCTTTGTTAGTTATAGTCTTCAAGTTCAACTTGCAATTTGCTACCCTGCTTTAGTCCAATTGAGTGGATGGTTTGCAAAGTTAAATGAGCTTTTATCTAACAATGGATCCTAAATATAGATTGTACCTATAATCTAGATGGGGATGACAATTTTCTTTTAACTCGATGGAGAATCTCATATTCGACCTGAATGAATTTTTTGGGCCCAATTAAATAATGAGATAATCGAATATGAGCATTCGAATAACTAAATATGGAGGCAGGTCTAGTAAAATTTGAATACCCTGATTAATATATATATATATAATATATATATATATATATATATATATATATATATATATATATATATATATATATATATATATATATAAAAGTTTTTTTCTCAAAATTCTTAAACTATTTTTATTTTTTGGTATTTAATATGCTTTTATTGAATATGATTAAATTAGAAGTAGATTATAAATGCTTAATCTGTTTTGTTGAATTATATATATATATATATATATATATATATATATATATATATATAATATGTTAATTCTAATATATTTTTGTTGAATAATGATAGTTGGATGTAATAAAGAAAATTATTAGAATAGAAGATATCCGATGTTTTGATCCGTATAAAATGAGGATAAGACTGAAGATGCATATAATAAATAAGAATGAGGAGGGAGGATATGAAATTCGAAGGTAGAATCCGACGTGATTGCAATTGGCAGTGATCACCCTGAGTTCATCTTCCCTTAGGTTATAGTTTGGTTGGAGCAAGCGGTTGGAGGCCACCGGTGGTGAGCTGGCGGCAATTGGGAGGGGTGTCGTTGATGGGTGTGATATTTAGGACATGGGGATAGGGAAAAAGTAAGATAGAGGATCCCCTCTATGGAATTTGATCCAAACTAACCATTCCTAAATCTAAGTTATATGGTCAATTCGATATCCAGATTCTAAATTTGTGAGATAGTTAGTAAAGATGCAAATTTAAGATTAATTTTTATCTACATTTCAACATTTTGTATCAAGAAAATTTAGGATTGAACTTTTGATATCTACAAGGAACCATCTGGCTCCTCCTCTCCGCTCAGAGAAAACACTAATTACTATTACATTTCAATTAACCTCTCAAGGTTGTCCAATTAGTAAACATGCGCCAACTTAACCACAATAATTGATGTTTTAAACCATAATTTAAGCCAAATGAACTTGATTACTCACGTAACTTGCTCAATTAGAGACGATGGCAGAGCCGGCCCGGGCAATTCACTCGGGATGTGGGCCATGAGCGCCAATGCCAAAGCCCTCCCGTTGTAAATTCAAACTTATCTCTTTTTCAACGTCGTTGGGCCTCCGAGCTACCATCCAAGTAGGCGTTAATATAGCTCCGCCCTTGATTAGAGAAAACGCTATCAAAGCCAATGGCGACCTATTACCTATACTATGAACCAAATGACTCAAAAAGTTCATGCTCAACATGGTCAAGTAAATTAGTACTCAATTACTACTCACCCATCAATAAAAAAATAATCACGCTAAGTACTAAAGAACAAATTTAAAAAATTAAACTTACAATAATATTCACTGAGAGAGACACTATGTACCCTCCCATGATCCCATCACAAGGCTATAGATAGATAGATAGATAGATAGATAGATAGATAGATAGATAGATTTACATCCTTTTAAGTATCATGAAAATGCAATGTAAAAGAAATAATTAATGAGGTTGAGTAACGTCGAATCTTGAGCGATTGACTCGACCTCACGGAAATTTTTCATTGGCCGTTAGGTTAAATAGGGAAGTTCTCGCGGCGAGCGGTTCAAAAGCCTAACGTCCCAGAGTTCGCACTCTATTAATTTGGAGGAAAAATTTCTAGTTCGCGTCTCATTTGGAGGCAAATTTCTTGTAAAATATACCGTAATTGAGGATCGAACCGTGGATGCTTGAGATAACAATTAATTATTCTTCTACTGTACCATAGCCCTGGAGCTATGAAGGTGCAATGTAGACTCAATGTACCGATCTCTAATGAATCCAACATTGAATATTCATTAATTAATGAACTAATCCCCCACCCCAAATCTCGTTCATTCTCATCCTTCAATCATTAATCTTGAAACCCCCATTTGGCCTCCCATCCTACTCGCCCAACCAAGGTCTTCACTACGATTAATTTCAATCCTCATTGCCTCACATATTTCCCAAGGTCTTCACTTCTTAACCTAACCACCATGATTGAACTTGACTTCATTCCCATGAAACAGATAGATAGTTATTGCATGGGGCATTGCCACCAAGAAATCTGAAAGTCAATTTTTGATAGTGAAATACTTATCAGGTTTCTGTCGTCCCCCATATAATGGTCACTGTTCAAAGATAAAAAAATCACTCGTAGTTTATCTCTCTACAGATGACTTTGGGACCGATTGTGTGGGGCATCTGGAGTCAACGTATGACCTTTTTGCTATCACGATTGAACTTGACTTCAATTCCAACATTATTATTTAATTCAAAACAATATATGCAAATAATGCCCAAAACCAAATCCTCACTCATCCAACACCAAACTCCATGAACAATATCAACATGAAGTTCCATATATAGAATCAATATTATTCTTCCTATTTTCATCAAAAAAAATATATTATTCTTCCTATTAAAGCACACAAAAATTATTTTTCTGCTTAAATTAAAATTCTGAACTTGTATAATATTTAGTGAACATTTTACAGCAGCTGCTGCCTGCTGCAAGAAAGAAGGATAAATTAATTTAAAATTTCTTTCAACAATTATGTTCACCGATCGATGAGATTCTTTCAAATTCATGATATAAACATATATAAACAATTCTTAGAGTTTGACCAGATCGATGTTCCAGTCATTTAACTTGATTTTTTCAGAACTACTAGCAGGTGAGAACTTGTTATTTCTTCCTTAACCATCACCTCACCGAGCAATCCATTGTAAATCTGGAACAGCGAATCTAAAATCTCTTCTCCAAAGTGGTGGCTAATCATGGATTCCTGGATGGCTCTAATGGCCATCGACGTGATTCTTGCGTCCTCCTTCGGATCCCCAGTGCTCGTTTTCAGCTCATAATTCTCCATGGACTCGATCGTAAATGACCCATCTTTCAGCACTTCATTCTCAATCTCCTTCCTCGACGGAGCGTAAAATGGAACATCATACTCGTTCACTTTCTCCTCATCGATCATTTCCTACGAGGAAGGAAGATATGAATCACAGAATTAAACTGAAGGAAAACATGTGAATGATCAGAACTCAATACTTGTGAGGCGAGGATAGCAAATGACTGATCCAGAACATCCCACAAAATCGTTGTGCTCCTGTCACTGTGATCCTCACTTTCTCTCCCTAACATGGCGATGCCGATTCGCCCACCAAACCGCAACTCTGCTGATCTTGATTTGAGGAACACGCTGAAGTCTTTCCGAAACTGATTGAAGTAAGCTGAAAGAACAGCAGGGGGGCTCGTGCTGGAGATGTATATCTTTCCCTTGTTGATCGACATGCCACTGCCGTCGACAAGCCCTTCAGGAACCTGCGAACACATTAATTTAAGCTCCAACGTCTGCATGCTCAATGTTTCAGATCATTCGAATGCTAACTAACCTGTGAAAGCCAGTGCATGCTGTAGAACGAGCAAACAAAATCGAGACTATCGGTGGGGAAAAGCCTTCCGTAGAAAGAGCCGGGAAGTCCGGACAAGCACACAGATGGAGCGCACCCTCCTTGCAGCTCAACGCTGAGTTTGAGTTTGTTAGTGAATTCCGGAAAGGTCAGAAAGATGGCATTGAAGTCGTTGGTCGGCAGGTCGTTGAGGAAGACCATGAACTCCGGTGCTGGCGTTGCCCATTGCTGAGCCCTCTCGTGGATGGCCCTGATGATTTCACCGACCAGCAGCAGGGAATTAGTCCCCGAAGAGCAACCGAGATCGACGATTGTGAACCTCTCTCGCGTCGCCTTGGCTACACAGGTTTTGACTGCCGAGTCCACTATGATGTGCTTCACCACTTCCAATGTCTTCTTCTGAACGCACAAAGACAAATCTAGAAAATTAAGGGATTATGGACGTTGAGGTGTCGTCTGAAACAGTGTTTGGAATTCATGTATGACCTGAAGGGAAGAGTTAACAGCATAGCTAGTCTCCCCCAGCCCTCCGTTCATGTGCAGGACACTCTCCACGTCCATGCTCACGGTTCGTGTGCTGCTTGAAGGTTCATAGGGTATCATGGCTCTCAGAGGCTTCCCCATCCTGCTTAATTTTTTTATTCTTTCACATTTACTTGTCAGCAAGTGAACTGCTCGATCACATGCTCCCTGTAAAGTCAGTCTATGCTAGGTTCATGGACAATAACAAGATCCATCAATCACATCACTTGCATGAATCACATCACATCGCTCTGAAAATATGTAAAATCAAGGACAAGATGGGCACAGCATGTGATCTAAGTAGTAGACCTCTACAAGTTACAGAGGATCTAAAAACAGTTAGGCATATTACATGTCATCATGAAACCTCTTCAGATCGATTTTTTTGTCTGTTCATGTGGCAAAACGCATCTCATTTAACGGGATGATGAGAGAAACATACCTGAGATTGAGACTGATTTGTCTCACAGAACGAAGGAAAATCCAAGTGGAGAAGAAGAAGAAGAACTAGAAGGTGTTTAATATTCGTTGATGAAAATGGCTGAACGGAATAAATAATAGGGAAGATTTTACTGTTCAGAGCCTTTTTCAGTGGCCATATAAAAATATTGCAGGCTGTTCTTGTCTGAGATTCTTTCTCCATCTCCTGAATTCAATTGGCAAACTCGTAGTTCGCGCTCATTCCAATTGGCCAGGCATGTTCAGGGGCACTGTTCTGAAGCATTTAGTCGGGCAGCCAGTGGATGTCATTACAATTGCATAGCTTTGCCCTTGTTATGAGTTGTCTTTATCTACTTGTTGACTTTGTCCTTCAAATCTGATGGTTCAGAATCGATTTGTGATGAGTTGCTTTGTGGTCAAAGCAAAGAAAGAAAAGTGAGGGCAGGCAAAGTTGATCATTGGATGGTTGGATCTCAAATGGTGTCGACTTTCCCTTGGAGCAGATGGTGTTGGGGCCTTTCTTCTGAGCATTATTGGTTCACTGAATTGGCTTCCTGCTTTTATATATACTTTAGTATTTTTAATGGCACTAGAGATGCTCAGCTGATCGAAGATGATCAGTGTTATTTTGCAAAGTAATAGTTGATTATTTGCAGAATACTGAAACAGGGCCATGTTAATAAATAAAAATACAAAAGGAACAATTAGTTCACTTTGTGCTAATAAATGCAAGATTAGCATTTTTCAAGAAAGGGTAAATTTAATCTTTTAATCACTTATATAAGTATTTGTATATATGGAGAGAGAGAAAGAAACAAATGATAGCCTACATATCCGTATGTGGGCAATGGTATGCGATATTAATGTGGTCATCTGACATGACTTTAATCAAATTTTTTTAATACTTTTCAAGTCTATCATTTGCATGTAAAAAAATCTCACTATTGCATGCAATTATACTTGTCTCTCTCCGAAATATAAAATAATACTGATTTTAGAAAACTAACTCCACCAACTAATTTAAGAAATCAACTCTACCATAAATAGAGTTGACACTTAATGGAATTGGTTTTAGAAAACCAACTCCAACCACGTTGGAGCTGATTAAAGATCAACTTCAACGTGAAGCTGATCTTCGAAGACCAGCTCCACATTGAGCATCACTTTTAAGATCAGCTCCAACGTGGTTGGAGCTGATTAAAGATCAACTCTAACGTGGTGCTAATCTTTGAAGACCAGCTCCACGTTAGAGTTGATATTTAATCAGCTCTAACATGGTTGGAGCTGATCTTAAAAGTGATGCTGCATGGAGTTGGTCTTTAAATGTCAGTTTTAATATAAAGTTAGTCTTTAAAAATCATCTTTCAAATCAGTCAGAAACAGTTTCAACTTGGAGTGTTTATATAATACCAACTTCACCTTGAAGTTGTTTATGCAATACCAGCTCTAAGGGGAGTGCCACTTGGCACACGACCATAGATTCATGTTGGGGTATCATAACTAGAGTTGGAGGCTATAATTAAAATCTAGACACTCATCCCTTCCATCCCATGCCAAAATTTTCAAAATCCAAAGCCCCTAGGTCAATCAATGGATTTTGGTCAAAATTCATTGATGAACTTAGTGGACCCCGATCGGACCCATTTTTGGTCCAATGGTTTCACTTGGTTTAGAGCAGTCAAATTACGACCTCAATTATTGTTTTGACTATCACACCCCCAGGGTCCATGCTTGCTCGAAAAACGGACATCATTTCCCCTTTACGATGGATAAGCTGAAACATTTATACATACAATCTCACACAATATATGGCTTAGCCAACACGGCTGACAATACAAATTTAATATAAACTCCATAACCATGCAGTATAAAAGATTGTAATAAAAGGAATCACATATCCCAATTAAAACTCAAAAGAAATCCAACAACAAACATACCCAGTCCATAAATGCATAAACATAACTCCACTCACAAACTATACATAAATCTACTGAAAAAATAAATATCGGTCTAATAAAGTAAATATGAAAAAACTCCAAAATGCTCGAAACTATGAGACTGACAACTGGATCCTCTCTTGGCTTAAAGTAATGCATCTACCGACTACCTGAAACAGAAATTAGATAGTAGGGGTGGTGAGTCTTGATGGACTCTACGGGTAATCAGATAGATAAACATATAACATATAAAAAGATACAACAAGCAGGTAGAAGCAATAGTATACAGTCTCTGAAACAGAATAACATATATAAATATGTGAATCATAATGAAAGTGCGAATACTAACTCATATATGTATGTCAATCAAATGCAACAATCATAGCTCAAACAAATACAACAAATATAAGAAGATGCAAAATATGATAAATGCACATGATGCAATGACATATATCACCCTTGATGCCAGTTAAGACGTCATCACATCACATCTATGAGGTCGAGTGAGTAGGACTGTGACAATTGTATGCACTCCAATAACTACCACTACTATAAGTGGTTGAGTGGACAGGATGTTGGGGAGCTAACTACTCCAAAATCTTAGGAAAAGGGGGAACTACCAACAACTCTGCTATACCTCGAAAACAATGGAGAGTGTGTAACTGCTTGCCTATAACTCCAACATTCACTACCCATGAGTGATCGAGTGTGACACAACAGGACGACTGCTGCACTTTACCAACTACCACTACCCATCAGTGGTTGAGTGGACAGAGAACTATATGACTGACAACGAACTTAACCATATGGAAACCGATGTTCGCCAGCATGCAACTATGCAGATATGGTGCATGTTACAAATATGCACAATTAACTAGGTCACAACTATACAACGGTGTGATAAAATAAATACTAGAATCAATAAATATGTAACTAATCTACTATGTAGGGTATATCTAATGTCAACCAAACCCTAATTGTGTTTAATGATCATTCCTAAGTCCTCGCATACAAGCGGTATTTTACAGATCAAGAAATCAACAGATGAGACTGTATGAATATAAATTTGATTAGCTTAAAGATCATGCAAAGAAAGTAACAAAGGATGATATCAAAAAGAACAAGGATAAGATAAAGCAATCCTACTCAAAAATAAAATAAGTCATACATTTAAGTTCAATCAACTACGAAATACAAAGAAGAAATACCCGCCTTAAATGTAGAACATATCCAAGAGAACCTTCCACGATCAACCGTGTCGAGTCCAAAGTCAAATATCAAGAACTAATGTTTAGCTATTTATAAACAAATTTACTAAAAGTAGCAAACTACGTATAATCAAATTAGGATAAATCCTAATTATCCCTTCACTTACTTTATATAACCTAAATGATTAACTCCTAATTAACTCGATCATCATGATTAGTTCATTTTAATTTTAACCCCCAATTTAAACCAATCCAACCAAGGATCAATTTCCCTATTATAGCTCCTGGTAAGAGCACAACAAAACTAAATGAAAACATACCACATATCACCTAATCCTAGCATCAAATCCCACATGTACCTCTCGATAAAAACATTACAAACCAAATAGCACCCATGCCCATTTACAACCAAACCTCACAATGTATCATGACACAAAAGATAAGACCATAGGAAACAAAACTAGACAATCTTTCTGTTGAGGCAATCTATGGTCCGTGTGACCATAGATCACATAGTTTACTTAGGTGTAATGAGAAGGGGCATTTCAAGGATAAGTGTCCAATGGATAAGAAAAAGGTAACTCCTAAACCCAAGTCAATTCCTTTGAATTCTAACATCGGTTGTAGGAATGAAGAAGCCCAAAGGAAAAGGATGCAAATTAGATGCTTCACGTGTGGAGAAAAAGGCCATTACCACACTAAGTGCTCAAAGAGAGGAGAGATGAAGAAGTTGGAGCACTTAAAGGAATGAGAGAAGAAGAAGAAAAAAACCACATCAAGGGGAGCTTCAAGGGTAAGAGAGGTATACCCTAACTTGAAATGCAATTCAAATTTCAATTTTCCCATACATGCTAGGAACGTCACGCCCCGTGACCAACGGAGCCGTTGATCCAATATAAAATCGGACAGTATTTCTCTTGTCCGGCGGACAATTTACACACACGCAGTATAATAATCATCCTCAGGCCTCAAAATAGGAGATATAATAAAAGATAGTAAGTGCATCTCAACAACTAATCTGTAAAACTCACCTGAGCTGCCCTCGGGGCAGACGCACAACAAAACAACAACCACAAAGTCCAACAGAGGACTCAAAAGTATAATACCACACAAATGAATCACGATACAAGTCCACGATATAAAAATGAATGCAATGCAAAGAGTATTCTATAACAGGAAAGCAAACTACGCGGAAGCACTCATCAATGGAGTCGTAAGGACCCGAGACTGGCAACTGGGCTCCTCCGGTGACTTATTAACCTGAAAACAAAAATATTATGATGGGTGGTACGTCCAAGTGAACTCTACAGGTATAGAGAAAGATATGCATGACAGAATAAATAACTGAATAAGCTATATAGAAACAATAGGATACAATCTCAATAGCAATATTAGAATATGCATAACTGAAAGTACCAAATGAATGTATGTACCAGAAATCAGCCTATCCTAATCATAAAAGGGCTTGTGTCATACGAGCAAGTGTAGGGTCATCAAACCACACATATAATATATCCTGTATGTGCATGTCAAACATATGCGGCAAACAAGTGCAGCAATCACAATCAAATGCTCAATACATCATATGAACATGATGCAATAACATGGTCACCTTTGACGCCAGTCAAGCCACCGAGACATGTCATATGCGTTAGCCGAGTGGGTAGGGTTGTGACACTTTACACACTCTGCCATCACTACTCCTGAGTGACCGAGTCGACAGGATGCTGGCGGGGGACCACCCTCCTACCCCAAGTCATATGGAGGAGCGTCACTCTCATTTCCTCTGATCTATGTGAAGAGAAGGGATCCCCGCCTGCTACCATGCTCCGGATCCACTACCCATGAGTGGTCGATCAGAACAGTACAGAGCAAATGCACACACCCAATGGTATCTACTAACCCATGAGTGGTCATGTGTGCATATCATGTACCAGACGACGGGCTCATACCACAAGGGAACCGATGATCGTCGGCATGCAATAGTGCAGGGATGGTGCATGACTCTAACACATCCAACCCCTTCTGGTCATCATACATAACTCAACCTAACATGCACAGGTCGATCACATGTATAATAATCTATCCATCATACATCTAGATACACATACAAGTATAACTAGAATCAAATCAATGCAACCATACAATGGCATGCTAACCTATCTACGTACACATGCTTACACAAATACTGTATAGAATCAGATAGTAATAAATGAGACTGTATGGAAAGAAATCTAGATCATATCCAAGATTAAGCATAAGTATCAAGTAGGATAATAAACGGTAGCAGATTTAAGGTAAATAAAACCTACTGCACGTCAATAAATAGTCATGCATAAAGATAAGTGGATCTAAGGAAACAAGCGAAGTACCCGCCTCCAAAGTAGGAGTCCGTATCCAAAAGAGAACCTCCCATCCAATAATCGGCAACAAATCAGTGTCCTGTATCAAAGGACATAGTTTTAGCTATCATAACAATTATTAAATAGCTAAATAAATCCCCAAACTGTATTAGGGTTACCCTAATTCTCGTATTTCATTTAATTACCTAATTAAATGATTATCCCTTGCTAACTGTGGAGTTAGATTTCAAGTTTAGGTTCAACCCACCCCTAAACTAGTATCTAACCTAACTCACCGTAAACATGCTCCAAATGGGCAACTCACGGATAAAAGGCAAGTAGTATCAAATAGAACACAAATACTCTAATTCAAATACCACATCAAAGAGTCTCCAAATTTGGTCTATCACCAAGTTTTCAAGAGGTCCAATCACCAAAACTCATCCCCATTCCACACATGAACTCATGGTAGGATAACAAGGGAATTCACAGTTGCAACTTCTACAACCAATACAAAAACAAACTCAACATCACCATCAAGAATAGAAACAACCTATTGGAAGCCAACATTCACAACATCCCTCTCCTTATCACACATTAATTCATGCCAAACCAACTCAACATCACCATCAAGAATAGATCAAGATCCATTTTCGCATCTATCCCAAAACAAAAACTAGTGATCTACCACCTCACAAATTCAAATCCACAACGATAATTCAACAACCTAATCCAAGAGACCAAACTAACACTTAATCCACAATAGAAGCATCACGAAACCTACTGCTAAATTCCAAAATCCTATAGCAAGAACACTTCACAGATTCAACATGTAGGATCCAGTAAAAAGTTGTGATACACAGCAAATGAATTCCACCATTTCACCAAAAACACCAAGATTCCTAACATCAGCTTTGAAATCCTATAAGATCAAGCTACCGCGATGAAACTCCAAAATCGAATCCAATTCCAAATCAAATTCCACAGAACCATCACCAGACCATGGAGCAAAATCCAAATTCGAACAGAACTCCAATTCCATATCACAATCCAAAACCAAGATCGAAATCAATAAAAACAACCCATTCAAACAACAATTCAGATTCAAAACAAAACCATCTGAAGCAGACGACAATAGTAGAACGAGATCCATGCAACTCAAATCAATGCTTACCTCTGCTCAAAACCAGAGAATGCAACCGATAGAAGCGGAGGGGAGTCGAAATCGACACCAGTTGAGAGAACGCCAAGGTAATCTTGCGCTCCAAGAGAAGTTCCTCTCCAGACCACTGGATCGGGGCTCACGGGAGAGTAGGCCACGTCGTGGTGGCTGTCGGGGAGAAGAAGAAGAGGAAGGGTGTTGGCTTTGGCTGCGGCTAGGGCAACTCAGAGAGGGAAGAAGCTAGGGTTTCCGGCGTCGCGTACCCACCTCGGACCGCAGCTTGGCGTCGCAGCTCGTCCGCGCATGAAGAAGGCGGAAGGAGGAGGAGGAGAAGTCAGGTTTTAGCTGCGGTGAAGGAAGAGGAGGAAAAGAGGCTTATAAGGGATGACCATTTTGCAAAAAAGATATTCAAATTTGGCAAATCTCACATCAACCCTTAACTTTGGTTATTATCCATTTTTGGCCCTCTCTTTTGGATTCTTTCTCATATTCTCCCTCATAGCTTCGCCCAGAGGTCTAAAACCCTAATCTGTTCCGAAAAAATTTTGAAAATTTTTTCGAACCGGTCTCTTAGTTGTTGTATTTAATAAGGAATAATGTAAATCATATACCCATATATAATTTTGATTTTAAATATCATGATAGGAAATCAAATCATGATAAATCCATGCATACTAGACCTAAAGACCACGACATAAATTCTAAGAAGGGGTGATATATATCTACAGTGGGTAGGTCTAAGAATGTCCAAGGTGGACATGTCGATTCTAGGTTTAGAAACCTAGAAAGGGAAATAAAGCTTTGAGGGAAAAGCTTGAGAAGTTGGAGAAAATCCTAGATAGATTCACTGGATCTAAAGGGTTGGGTAGTCAAAAATCCAACAATGATAGATCAAATTTGGGATACCGATCTAACTCATCCATGGCCAATGACAAGATATATGCTAGGGTAGCATATGATTATGGCAAGGATGGAAAGTCTAAAAATGGCAAGGTAGTGTCATTTAAGGGCATAAAGAACTTAACCAAGGACAAGTTGTCTAAGGTTAAGAAGGTGAGATTTGTAGGCCAAAAGTCAACGGAGGTACACCGAGGTGGCCTAGCAAGTCTAGAAGAGTCACCTAGGGAGGTGGCTAAGGATAAGAGCTCAAGGGAGAGCTCAAAGAGCCAATTTGGGACTCATAGTCAATGGATCTCAGGAGGATATCTCTTGAGAGTCGAGATGGGCCATGGAATGTGCTAAAGGGTTTGGAGACGGATTTGACCCTCAACCTTAGGGATTTAACACATGTGGTTTGAGTTTCATACATGAAAATATGAAATGGGATTCATATTAAATGAAAATTAATTATTGATGTATAGATGTCATATGAACCAATACTAGGGATGCATTGTGGTTTGGTATAGAAAGATATATCAAGAGGAGGCCAAAATTAGGACTTTAGGTCAATATTCAATTGAACAATTTAGATAGTTTTGGGGTTTGTGTCAATCATGGGATCTGAGATATGTATATTTTTAAATGTATTTTTTTAAGTAGACATGAGTTCCATAAATCTCTCTACAAAATTTGAGAATTTTTGAAGAATTATAAAATTATTGACGTATTTTTGAAATTGAGTTCAGAAATGTTGAAATACTAATATCAGGGTATCAGTCGATTGGTGCAGAGTGTTGGAGCAATCTAGGTGTCCTAGGTTTTGATGTTTGGGAAAAGGTTTAAGTTAGGTTTATTGTTGTATTTAATATGCATTGTGAGTATGCAGGATACAGGTACAACGAGAAAAGTCCAAGTGGGATCTTGGCAAAGGAGGAAAGTTTAAGTGGGATCTTGGAAAATGAGGAAAAGTCAAGGACTGAGGCTAAAGGAAGCTCTAGAAGGCAAGACATAAAGGATAGGGAGGCATCTGAGGGACGCGAGGATGATGGAGGAGGCTAAAAGGCTAAGTCTTGGCAAAGGAAGACCCGACAACTAGGATCGAGGTCGAAGGGAGCTCCGGAAGGCAAGTCATGAAGGATGAAGAAGCATCCGAGGGACGCGAGGCTGATGGAGGAGGGTAGAAGACTAGGTCTAGGTTGGTCGGGCGAGTACGAGTGCTGAATGAATATACTCGAGGCTGAAACTCTAGGTTTAGGGTTGGGCAGTCAATTGATGCTGGGAGCAGTTGATTGATATAGGTCACAGAAAGATCAGTCGATTGATTTTCAGTCGACTGGTGTCGGCTGAATTCAAACTTTGGGTTGTAACATTCCAATTCGACAGCTGGCGGTCGACTGGTGTTGGCACTAGTCGACTGGTAATGACTGGATCAAGAACGAGCTCTATTTAAGAGAACTCGATTTGGCTTAGCAAAGGTTGACGAAATAAGCTTTGGTAAAACTTATTAGTAGTCTACAAGTGCTCAGGAGTTGTTGCGAGTTTGTGGTGAGGTTTTTCCACTCACAAGGAGCTACACGAGCTAGCCGAAGGCTTTTTGGAGAGTCATCCACTGACGGATTGGGATTGTCCACCTTACGGACAATCGTGGAGTAGGAGTGTCATCTCCAAACCACGTAAATTGGTTTGTCTCTTCTTTGTGTTAGTTTTAATTTTATTTTGTATTCCGCTTGCACGCTAACATTGTAGGAAGAGAACTGATAGATTTGGGGTAAACGTCTATTCACCCCCCCTCTAGCCGTACGATCAAGTCCCTAACACAGAGGACCAGTCGACTAGTAACAATGCTTTCTAGAGTGAGAAAGCTACTGTAAGATTTTTCGATGGAGATTAGTCGACTGGTAACTGTTTCAGTCAACTGATACATGCTAAAACTATTTTTCAGCAGTCGAAAAGTGTCCAAAGGTTGGTAAACATGTGTATAATCTTATGGGATGGTTAATACACAATGTTTATTGTCACTAAAGGATAAGGAATCCAATAATTGGGATATTGTTGGAGTTCTTTTTGATGTATGACAAAGAGAGAGAATTAAGGTTTAATTTGGAAAACCTTATGTGCCTTTGTAGGAAATTCTAGCTCAAGGGGGAGCTTAGGTGAAGGGGGAGCTTTGTTGCTTATTTATTGGCAAAGGGGGAGCCTTGTGATAGGTTCTTAAAAAGTCCTTGGTAAGTCCAAGTGTAAGGGTAACCTTGGGATATGTGTTGATACAGTCTGGCTCTGATTGTTGTTTTGGTGTTGACACCGATTTTAGTTCAGATTGATTATGTTGATTATGATGATTATGATTAAGTCCTGGTCGAGGATCAGGCATGGTATGAAAAATCCTAGCTTGGAGGGCTAGGTGTTGGAAAATCCTAACCTGGAGGGTTAGGTGTTGAAAATCCTAGCTTGGAGGGCTAGGTGTGTGAAAAGTCCTAATTCGGAAGAGGTGGGTGAAAAGTCCTAGCTTGGAGGGCTAGGTGAAAAGTCCTTATAACTTGGAGGGTTAGGTGCAAATTCCCATCTTGGAGAATTAGGTGAAAAAGTCCTGGCTTGGAGGGTCAGGTCCTAGCTTGGAGGGCTAGGTTTGGAAAGTCCTAATCCGGAAGAGTTGGGTGAAAAGTCTTAGCTTGGAAAGCTAGGTGAAAAGTCCTAACTTGGAGGGTTAGGTGCAAATTCCCAACTTGGAGGGTTAGGTGAAAAATCCTTAGCTTGGTGGGCCAAGGTGGATGGAACCCTAGCTTGGAGGGCTGGGTTGGAGCCCTGGATCAGTCTGGTGACTGATCAGGGATATTGGCACGTTGCTCCTTCGTGGATCGGTCGGGTGACCGATCCAGCAATGACTGATCGGTCTGGTGACCGATCAGGCAACAGGTGTTGCCCTGTTGCTTGGCTCCTGATCGGTCTGGTGACCGATCAGGGAGCAAGCAACTTCCTCACTGCCCTACTCCTGATCGGTCTGGTGACTGATCAGGGAGTGAACAGTGAGTTGAGTTCCCCTTTAGATCAGCTTCTGAACGGTCCGGTGACCGATCAGAGACTTAGGATTTGATTTCCGGAATTACTGTTCATCGAACCTGATCGGTCTGGGTGACCGATCAGGAATCATTCTGATCGGTCTGGTGACCGATCAGGCTTCACTCTGATCGGTCCGGTGACCGATCCGGCTTGTGTTGCCGTGAGGCTGGGAGTCCCAGCAAAACGGTGGATCGGTCCGGTGACCGACCCACAATCTCTGGATCGGTCTGGTGACCGATCACTTTAATTCAAACTGCCTATCAGACGCTCTGATCGCATCTGACCACACCCGATTCTCTGCGCTAAGCTTCTGATTCTTGATTTACTGGTTTATATGCTGCTCTAACAGTCTGATTAAGCTGCAGGTGACAGGGGAGGATTCAAACACTCAAGGAGAGTCAATGGAGAACTTTCCTTGGAGCAGGTTTGTCCGTTTTTCCATCTCAGATTGCAACGGCCAAGCTGCAGACTGGAACTGAGACTGGAGGTTGGCTGAGGGAAGCTCAGGGAGTCCAGGGATAGCTCAGTGGTAGCTGGCGTTGGCAGATGAGCAGCTGGGAGCTGCAGGGATGGTGTCATCTGATGCTTGGTGGAGAAACAAAAGCGAGAAGAATACTTCGGTTGAAGCAGAGTTTTCGAGTGTTCGAAAACTAAGTTCTTGCCGCGCCTTGTGTTCTTCACAACTTGCTTGCTGTGTTCCTAAAGTTGTCATCACCTCGAGCAAGCGATTTCATTCTTAAAGTAACCATCCATTACTTGAGCGCTTGAAGGAGAGAACAAGAGGCTTGGAGTCCGACAGCGGGAAGACACGAGGTGTAACACCCCAAAATTTCCATCTCAAGTCCTTAAAGTCCTTGAAATTAGTTAAAAATACTTTAGAAATATTCTTTAGATTTTTAGAAATTTTTAGAATATTTTTGTGGATTTTTCTAAGTCCGTTTAGTATTTTTAAAAAAGGAAAAACTTTAAAAGGCAGCAGGGGGTTCGAACTCGCGACAACAGGGGGGGCCAGCCCTTAAGGGCGCGCGGGTGACCGGCTGGGCTAGGGTATCAAGCATAACAAAAGATGGAGAGAAATATATTTATAGAGTAGTTACATTTTTTCATAAAGATAGTATAAATAGATGATTAAAGAGAGGAAATTAGATTTTTGGTTTTCTTTTCCCCACCCTAGCCGCGTGACACACGCACGCCGCCCTCTTTCCCTCTCTTGTGCGCACGCCCAAGCTCTTCCCTCCTCTCTTCCAAGGGGCGCCGGCCAAGGAGGGATCAAGGAGAGAGGAGCGTTGTGTTCGTCTCGACGAGGAGAACGCGTAGGCGCGAAGAAATCTCCGAGACTCCGAGTTTCTCCGGAACACCCAACGCCAATTTCGGTCGTAAGTCCAAGAAATCAAAGTAAGTACTGCTCACCTGCAGTAAGAGGCGGTTTTTCCGCAAGTTTTTCCCATTAGAAAGTTAAAAATGCGATTTTTCCATTAAATTGTGATTTATGCATGTAACCCTAGTTTAATTCATGCTTGTATGAGTTAAGTAATTACCCTATATGAGTTTAGGGTCTAAGAAAGCTATAAGAAAAGAAAAGAAGATAAAGATAAGAAAAGAAAAGGCCAAGGCCTTAAGAAATCCCCAAAAGTCAAGACTTAGGGATTTGGGCACACAAGTGCTCGTTAAAATGCCAAGGCATTCAAGATAAGAAGAAAAGTAAGTATTTTATTTTCTAAGGCCAGTACCCGGCGTCCAAGGGCGTCGTTAAAGAAATCCAGGTGTCCAATTCCAAGGTCTTGGCCCTGGTAGACCAAGGTCTGCTCTATTAGGATTGGTGGCTCGCTATCCCAACCTTTTAGGGAACGCGCATGAGATGGTACTTACGTCTTAAGTGGATCCAAGTGAGTTATTATTTTCAAGTATATGCTTTAGCAAAGTTTTCTAAAGTTTAAGAAGTTCTCTAAAAAGTTAAAGAAAGATCTAAGCTTAAGAATTTCTAAAGTTTCAAGATAAGCCAAGAAAAGTAAGTTAAGACTTATTAATGCTTGAGTATGCATGATTTTGAGTTATACATGTTTTTAGTGTTTCTTTTAAGCATAAAAGTATCCCATGTGATTTTCCATTGTTTGAAAAAGTATGTTTGCACATTTCGAGATTTCGTGAGCTAGATAGTACTTACTAAGCTTTATGCTTACTAGTTGCATTTCCTCTTACTGCAGACAAAGGTAAAGGCAAGAAATTCTGAAGGAAGGCGACGAGGCGGTGCTGAGTGACGTGTGTGTGGTGGCTGACCTTGGAGAGATCCTTGGGACGAGACAATTTAGTTTATTTGAATTGCAATGTTTATTGTTTTCAAATTCCAAGTTATTGTGTTATGGAGTTTAGTGAACATTTAAGCTTTGGATAGTTTTACATGCTCAATTTCGTAGAATGAAGATTTCATGTCATTTCAATTAGTATGCATAGTTTTGTGAATGCACTAGATGAGCATGGGCATGAATAGTTTAGCAAGTTGATACAACCATTGGCACATTTATGTTCATTTCTCCATATGTCGTTTTTATGATTTCTAAGTTGCTATACATGCTAGAAGTCCCCCAGAAACATGTATTAACTGCCCTAGAATCATTGTAGACCTGTTAGGAAGCTTAGATATGGTTTTATGGAGCATTTGGTACGGAACGGGTGGACTTTGGCAAATCTGAAATCCTGAAATCTAGGTTTTTCAGAAATACCAGTCGACTGGTAAAATGCCAGTCGACTGGTATCGGGCACAGTAACATTCTGTGGCCCGACCAGTCGACTGGCATTTAGCAGTCGACTGGTATCGTCCCTACCAGTCGACTGGTATATAGCAGTCGACTGGCACCGTGTAAAACAGAACGGGTTCATACTAGTTTAGTAATGCTTTACGAATTCTTAGAGAACAGAAGTATGTCATTGTATCATGCATGACTATTAAAGTAGAATATCATTCTTAGATGGATTTAAAAGAAGAAAAAAAAGAAGTTCCGCATTCTTAGTCGTGCAGTAGAGTCAAGAAGTAGATAAAGTAACGATCCGTCTAAGGTAGAGAAGGCGGGTCGCTACAGGTGGTATCAGAGCAGTTCCCATTCTCCAGCATCACACACACATCGGCATCAACCTTGCCGTCTTCAAGTAAGAAAGCTTTAAGTTTCAGTTTTTCTATTGCTCCTTTACTAATTTCAGTATAGAGGAATGCTTAAGTACTTACTCATATGTGCATAGAACAAGGAAGCATGTTTAATACCTTAGTATCACGGAATCATGTTTAATCCCTAGAATGGATATTAGGTTACTAAGTAAGAAGACAAGTTTATACCTAGAGAGGTAGTAGTGATTTCTTGTTCCCTTATGCATTATTAGATGGCAAGAAGAGACCGAGTTCCTAATGCAAGGAACGGAACCCCAGTTCAAGATAACAATGAGCCTGGCACAGAACAGCCAAACCTGATGGCAGTCATTGCTCAAATGCAAGCTCAGATTTCAGAGCAACAGAAGACCATCGCCACACTGATGGCAAATCAGCACCCAGAGCCCCCTACACCACCCACAGCAGGAGTGGAAACTCCAGTGGTGGCTGAAGTTCCACCAGTCACACAGGAGACCCCTGCCGTGAACCGAAGACAAGAAGCATACCTCGTCCAGTGGCAGAGGCTGAAACCCGAAAGCTTCTCAGGCACGACTGAGCCCTGGGATGCCCAGGCTTGGTTCAAGACTTTAGAGAGCACAATGGAGCTTCTTGACTGGCCAGAAGTCGAGAAGGTCAAATGTGCCTCCTTCTGCCTAACTGGAGACGCTCGTATGTGGTGGGAGCGAGTCAAGAGTAAGAGGATAGTCAACCAGATGAGCTGGGCAGATTTCGAGCAAGAGTTCTATGAGGAGTTCTTCCACATGCGGGTTACCAACAAGCACTACGAGGACTTCATGGAGTTCAGACAAGGTAGCCTACCAGTGGGAGAAGCAGTCGCGAAGTTCAACAGACTAGCTCGCCTCTGCCCAGAGCTAGTCAGCACAGAGAAGGAGCGAGTCAGACTGATGCTCCGCATGCTGAATCCTGAAATAGCACTCAACGTGAACAGCGGGACGCACCGACCCCAGACCAGCGAGGAGTTGGTCAGTAGTGCTCTAATCTCAGAGCACTATCTGAATAGCATCACGGCACAACAAACACAGCAGAAGCCAGTCCTGATTGAGAACAAGACAACAGGAGGCCAGAAGCCTCAGCCAAATAACCAGAACTGGAAGAACAAGAACCACAAAAGGAAGCAGTGGCCTGGCATCCAAAAAGGAAACCCATAGAACAAGCAAGCTAGGTATCCACCTTGTTCTAAGTGTGGGAGGACCCATCCAGGAGCATGCCTTTTGGGTGTAACTGGATGCTACTCATGTGGACAAGAGGGACACAGATCCAGAGACTGCCCAAACAAGTTTAAGGTACTTCCTCAGCAGTCCGTACAGTATGGAGGCAAGCCTCAGTTACATTACATGCCTACTATACTGGAGGGACCTCAGATCAGTCAGGGAGGGTTGGAAGCAGCACCAGTTCCAACCAATGCCAGAGTCTTTTCCCTCACGAAGGAAGAAGCTGCCAGCGCCTCCATGGTCGTAACAGGTCAAATAGTTATTTTTCAGCATTTAGCTACTACACTGTTTGACACTGGGGCGACCCATTCTTTCGTATCAGTACCTTTTGCTAGTAAGTTACAGGTGCCTGCAGAGAGTTGGGAGTCCAGATTCCTGACAACTCTCCCTTCAGGGGAAATCATGGAATCCACCCAGCGGCTCCGGGCTGTGTCAATCAAGATTTCAGACCGAGAGCTATATGTCGATCTGATAGTCCTTGCGATGCAAGACTTCGACATCATACTGGGCATGGATTTCCTCAGTAAGTACAGCGCTTCAGTGGACTGCCGTAGAAGGAAGGTGGTTTTCAGCCCAGAAGGAGAACCACCGTTCGAATTTCAAGGAGCCCCAAGGAGAAAGACTCAGAAATTCCTCTCAGCCTTGGCAGCCCACCAGATGCTAGAACAAGGGTGTGCTGGTTTTCTTGCACACATAGTGGACTCAGAAGCAAAGAAAGAACTCAAGCAAGAGGATGTACGGGTAGTCTGCGAATATCCAGAAGTGTTCCCAGAAGAACTACCTGGACTACCGCCCAACAGGGAGGTGGAATTTGAGATTGAGCTGGTGCCAGGTACCGGTCCGGTCTCAAAGGCCCCATATCGTATGTCTCCTGCAGAGCTGAAAGAATTACAAGAGCAACTCCAGGAGCTACTAGACAAGGGCTTCATCCGCCCGAGTCATTCACCCTGGGGAGCCCCTGTACTTTTCGTCAAGAAGAAGGATGGGTCTATGCGTCTGTGCATAGACTACAGAGCTCTGAACAAGGTAACCATCAAGAACAAGTACCCCCTTCCTAGAATAGATGATTTATTTGATCAACTCAAAGGGGCTACAGTGTTCTCGAAGATAGATCTGCGTTCTGGGTATCATCAGCTAAAGGTTAAAGAAAGTGACATCCCCAGGACGGCCTTCAGGACAAGATACGGCCACTACGAATTTGTAGTGATGCCTTTTGGAGTAACCAATGCTCCAGCAGTCTTCATGGAGCTGATGAACCACATCTTCAGGGAGTATCTCGATAAATTCGTCATTGTATTTATTGATGATATTCTCATATACTCACAGACTCCAGAGGACCATGCTACACACTTGAGGATAGTGCTGCAGATCCTTCAGCAGGAGAAGCTCTATGCAAAATTCTCAAAGTGTGAGTTTTGGCTAGATCAGGTGACCTTCCTAGGTCACATTGTATCCAAAGAAGGCATTCAAGTTGATCCAGCCAAGATAGAAGCAGTCAGCAACTGGTGTAGACCCAAGAATGCCAGTGAAATCAGAAGCTTCTTAGGCCTGGCAGGATATTACAGAAAATTTGTGGAGGACTTTTCCAGAATAGCCTCTCCACTCACAGCCTTGACCAGAAAGAACAAGAAGTTTGAATGGTCAGATAAATGCGAGCACAGTTTTCTAGAGCTGAAGAAGAGACTGACCAGTGCTCCCATCCTGACGGTTCCAGAGAGTGACAAGGCCTTCGACATCTACAGTGATGCATCCAAGATGGGCCTTGGAGCTGTCCTCATGCAAGACGGTAAAGTAATAGCATATGCCTCCAGACAGCTCAAGGACTATGAGAAGAATTACCCTACCCACGACCTTGAGCTAGCAGCTGTGGTTTTTGCACTGAAGCTCTGGAGACACTACCTGTATGGAGTGCAGTGCAGAATCTTCACAGACCATCAGAGTTTGAAGTACTTCTTCACTCAGAAGGATCTGAATATGAGGCAGCGCAGGTGGCTAGAGTTGGTCAAAGATTATGACTGTGAAATCCTCTACCACCCAGGTAAAGCTAATAAAGTGGCAGATGCACTGAGCAGAAAATCCTGTGCAGCACTGATGTCCCTATCATCACTATCTCTACCACTTCAGAAAGAAATAAAGGATTTTGGAGTCGAGGTAATAATTGGGCAATTTTCTGCATTGACCCTAGAGTCAACCCTGCTTATAGATATACAAGAAAAGCAAGATCAAGACCCAGAAATCCAGAAGATCAAGCAGGGGATCCAAGAGGCAGAAAATTCAGAGTTTCGAGTATCAGATAGTGGCATCCTCTATCTTGGAGACCGCCTTTGCGTCCCCAATGATGAGGAACTAAGAAAGAATATTTTAGAAGAAGCCCACAGTACCCCGTACTCTATGCATCCTGGTTCTACCAAGATGTACCAAGATTTAAAACAAAGGTTCTGGTGGTCTGGACTCAAGCGAGACGTGGCCAGATATATCAGTACCTGCTTGACCTGCCAGAGAGTCAAAGCAGAACACCAGAGACCAGGAGGAGTTCTGCAGCCTCTTCCCATTCCAGAGTGGAAGTGGGAAGAGATATCCATGGATTTTATCACAGGTCTCCCAAGGACCACCCATGGACACGATGCAATATGGGTGATAGTGGACAGATTGACCAAGTCTGCCCACTTCCTAGCCATCAAGTTATCGCATTCGGTAGAGCAATTAGCACAGCTGTACGTGAAAGAAGTGATCAGGCTTCACGGAGTTCCGAGGTCGATCGTGTCTGACAGAGATGGGCGGTTCATCTCCCATTTTTGGAGGTGTGTTCAGGACGCCCTAGGCACCAGACTTCAGTTCAGCACAGCTTTCCATCCCCAGACAGATGGACAAACAGAGAGAGTAAATCAGATTTTAGAAGACATGCTCAGGGCTTGTGCGTTGGACTTTAAAGGTAGTTGGTGCAAATTTCTGTGCTTAGCTGAGTTTGCCTACAACAATAGCTATCAGGCCACCATCAGGATGGCACCTTATGAGGCATTGTATGGCAGAAAATGCAGATCACCCATATGTTGGCAAGAAGCTGGTGAGAAGAAAGAGATGGAGTCAGGACTAGGCAGCCAGACTGAGCTTATAGATGAGACCACTCAGGCTATCCAGACGATCCGCCAGAGGATTGAGACTGCCCAGAGTAGACAGAAAAGTTATGCTGACACACGCCGTAGGCCACTGGAATTCCAAGTTGGAGATTCAGTATTTCTCAAGGTCGCTCCTATGAAGGGAGTGATGAGATTTGGCAAAAAGGGCAAGCTGAGTCCTCGCTACATAGGACCCTACAAGATTATAAAGAGAGTTGGGAAGGTAGCCTATGAGCTGGACTTACCAGAGGATATGTCAGCTATCCACAGTACATTTCATGTCTCTATGCTAAAGAAGTGTATTCACGACCCTAGCCAAGTGATTCAGCCTCAGTCAGTGCAGATCCAAGAAGATCTTAGCTATGAGAGCAGACCGACACAGATAGTGGACAAAGCAGTTAAAAGATTAAGAAACAAAGAAGTGCCACTAGTGAAGGTCATCTGGCAGAATCAAAAGCATGAGGAGGCTACTTGGGAACGTGAGGACAGCATGAGAGAAAGATATCCAGAATTATTCTAAGTTCGAGGACGAACTTTTTATAAGGTATGGGGGATTGTAACGCCCCAAAATTTCCATCTCAAGTCCTTAAAGTCCTTGAAATTAGTTAAAAATACTTTAGAAATATTCTTTAGATTTTTAGAAATTTTTAGAATATTTTTGTGGATTTTTCTGAGTCCGTTTAGTATTTTAAAAAAAGGAAAAACTTTAAAAGGCAGCAGGGGGTTCGAACTCGCGACCACAGGGGGGGCCAGCCCTTAAGGGCGCGCGGGTGACCGGCTGGGCTAGGGTATCAAGCACAACAAAAGATGGAGAGAAATATATTTATAGAGTAGTTACATTTTTCATAAAGATAGTATAAATAGATATTAAGAGAGGAAATTAGATTTTTGGTTTTCTTTTCCCACCCTAGCCGCGCGACACACGCACGCCGCCCTCTTTCCCTCTCTTGTGCGCACGCCCAAGCTCTTCCCTCCTCTCTTCCAAGGGGCGCCGGCCAAGGAGGGATCAAGGAGAGAGGAGCGTTGTGTTCGTCTCGACGAGGAGAACGCGTAGGCGCGAAGAAATCTCCGAGACTCCGAGTTTCTCCGGAACACCCAACGCCAATTTCGGTCGTAAGTCCAAGAAATCAAGTAAGTACTGCTCACCTGCAGTAAGAGGCGGTTTTTCCGCAAGTTTTTCCCGTTAGAAAGTTAAAAATGCGATTTTTCCATTAAATTGTGATTTATGCATGTAACCCTAGTTTAATTCATGCTTGTATGAGTTAAGTAATTACCCTATATGAGTTTAGGGTCTAAGAAAGCTATAAGAAAAGAAAAGAAGATAAAGATAAGAAAAGAAAAGGCCAAGGCCTTAAGAAATCCCCAAAAGTCAAGACTTAGGGATTTGGGCACACAAGTGCTCGTTAAAATGCCAAGGCATTCAAGATAAGAAGAAAGTAAGTATTTTATTTTCTAAGGCCAGTACCCGGCGTCCAAGGGCGTCGTTAAAGAAATCCAGGTGTCCAATTCCAAGGTCTTGGCCCTGGTAGACCAAGGTCTGCTCTATTAGGATTGGTGGCTCGCTACCCCAACCTTTTAGGGAACGCGCATGAGATGGTACTTACGTCTTAAGTGGATCCAAGTGAGTTATTATTTTCAAGTATATGCTTTAGCAAAGTTTTCTAAAGTTTAAGAAGTTTCTAAAAAGTTAAAGAAAGATCTAAGCTTAAGAATTTCTAAAGTTTCAAGTTAAGCCAAGAAAAGTAAGTTAAGACTTATTAATGCTTGAGTATGCATGATTTTGAGTTATACATGTTTTTAGTGTTTCTTTTAAGCATAAAAGTATCCCATGTGATTTCCATTGTTTGAAAAAGCATGTTTGCACATTTCGAGATTTCGTGAGCTAGATAGTACTTACTAAGCTTTATGCTTACTAGTTGCATTTCCTCTTACTGCAGATAAAGGTAAAGGCAAGAATTCTGAAGGAAGGCGACGAGGCGGTGCTGAGTGACGTGTGTGTGGTGGCTGACCTTGGAGAGATCCTTGGGACGAGACAATTTAGTTTATTTGAATTGCAATGTTTATTGTTTTCAAATTCCAAGTTATTGTGTTATGGAGTTTAGTGAACATTTAAGCTTTGGATAGTTTTACATGCTCAATTTCGTAGAATGAAGATTTCATGTCATTTCAATTAGTATGCATAGTTTTGTGAATGCACTAGATGAGCATGGGCATGAATAGTTTAGCAAGTTGATACAACCATTGGCACATTTATGTTCATTTCTCCATATGTCGTTTTTATGATTTCTAAGTTGCTATACATGCTAGAAGTCCCCCAGAAACATGTATTAACTGCCCTAGAATCATTGTAGACCTGTTAGGAAGCTTAGATATGGTTTTATGGAGCATTTGGTACGGAACGGGTTGACTTTGGCAAATCTGAAATCCTGAAATCTGGGTTTTTCAGAAATACCAGTCGACTGGTAAAATGCCAGTCGACTGGTATCGGGCACAGTAACATTCTGTGGCCCGACCAGTCGACTGGCATTTAGCAGTCGACTGGTATCGTCCCTACCAGTCGACTGGTATATAGCAGTCGACTGGCACCGTGTAAAACAGAACGGGTTCATACTAGTTTAGTAATGCTTTACGAATTCTTAGAGAACAGAAGTATGCCATTGTATCATGCATGACTATTAAAGTAGAATATCATTCTTAGATGGATTTAAAAGAAAAAAAAGAAGTTCCGCATTCTTAGTCGTGCAGTAGAGTCATGAAGTAGATAAAGTAACGATCCGTCTAAGGTAGAGAAGGCGGGTCGCTACACGAGGAAGGGTTTCTTGCGTGAGATCGCCGCTGGGTGGAGCTCAGGAAAGCTTGCTGTGTTCTTGTCTTTGCTGAGTGCTTGAGTAAGATCTTTCTTGTTGTTTCATTGAGCTTAAATATTTATCTGTGATTGAAACGCTGTGGGGAGAGGTTTCTCTACCGAGAAGGAGGTTGTCTTTTATCCGGTGCTTACCGGGGCTTGATCTGCCGACGATCAAGGGATCACCCACCTTAAGGGCACGCCAAGGAGTAGGAGCAAGTTATCCACGAACCTTGTAAACCCTCCTTGTTAGCGATCTTGCTAGTTGTAGTTGTTTCCCTTCATTTTCTGTTTCTGCATTTTCTGTTTTCATACTTCCGCTGTGCTACTAACAAAGTGAAGTGCAGAAATTGGATTTGGGTCTAAGTGAAAGTGATTGGCTATATTCACCCCCCCCCCTCTCTAGCCATCCAATTTCCAACAATATGTTCTTAAAAAGCCCTTTAGTAAAATTCCTAACTCATTAGGGAGGTTAGGTGTAGGGGGAACCTTGTGATAGGATTCCATGCATTGGTTGTATTTGTATTTGCCGGTGTAAGTCCAAGGTGTAGGCTTGGTAACATAAGTCCAAATGTTATTTGTATTTGCTATTTGTTTTCCCTAACTTAAACTCATTGTCAAAAATCAAAAAGGGGAAGATTATTGAGGTAATTTATGGTTCGTGTGACCATGTGTTTTGATGTTTAAGCAAAGGGTTTAAGTTAGGTTTACCGTTGTACTTGATATGAGTATTTGAGTGTGCTAGTTTTGCAAGATACACATAGACTCAACTTGATGGCTTCGGATCTAGTGAAGAATGGTGTATTTGAGGGACCGTGGACAAGACAACAACAATGAGCTACGGGAAGCACACTTCAAGGCATACACGAAGGATGACATGAGGACGAGCCACGAGCTTGTATGCATCCGAGAGACGAGAGCCAAAGTGAAGGTTTGAAGGCAACAAGTCAAGGCTGCAAAGAAGAGTTAAGTGAGTCATGAGGATCCGAGTGCGAGTGAAATGTACTCGGGAAGGAAAACGCTAGGTTAAGGATTTTACCAATTGACTGGTATGGGATCAGTCGACTGGTTGAGGTACAGAAAGATTAGTTGACTGATCTTTCTATGCAGTCAACTAGTGTCAGCTGAATCCAAACGTTGGGCTGTAACATTCGAATTTGACTGGAATAGTCTATTGGTGTTGGCACCAGTCGACTGGTAATGGTTGGATCAGTAAACGAGTTCTATTTAAGAAAACTCGATTTGTTTGAGCAAGGTTGACGAAATAAGCTTGGTTAAAGCTTATTAGTAGTCTTCTTTGTGCTCAAGTGTTCTTGTAGTGCCAAGAGGTCTTGGTTGAGGTTGTGGTGAGATTTCTCCACCCACAAGGAGCTACATGAGCTAGCCGGAGGTTCTTCGGGGATTAATCCACTGACGGATAGAGATCGTCCACCTTACGGGAACCATGAAGTATGAGCTTTATCTCTGAATGACGTTAGATGGTTTGTCTCTTCTTCTTGTTAGTTTTAGTTTAATTATTATTCCGCTTGCGCACTAATATCATAGGAAGAAGAAACTGAGAGAATTGAGGGCAACATCTATTCACCCCCTCTAGACGGCTATCCGATCTTGTACACTTTCCAACAAGGAACTTCACCCAAATACACATCTTATGACATAACATCACAAACCCCCAACACAACATCCATAGCTCAAAAAAGGAACTCATGGTAGACATTACAAAATAAATTCCCAAGCAACCAAAATAAAAATCCAACCAATAGAAAACAACCCACGACAACTTCCAAGAACCATGAAACAGAGAAGGAATCAACCCCTAAACCAATCCAAATCCCCCTCTTTGATCTAAAACACAACTCAGATCCAACCACGGATTAACATCACAGATCCAACCATGAACTTAATCCCTAACCCAAAACTAGAAAATCAAGGCATGGCTACGGTGGAAGTCTTACCAAGGGATCCGATCATCAGAAAAAAGGAGAAGAAGGAGAAGCTTCAGCTGAGTCCTTGTCGCATGTAGAACATGCGTGAAAAAGGGAAAAATTGTGAATAGGGAGACTGGGGCGCAAACATCACTCGGTCGGTGATAAAAATCTGGGAAGAAAAGAGAACTCGACCGATAGTGGGGCTCTCGGTAGCCAAAGCGAGACCGCCTGTCGTGTCGTGCTCAACTAGGGAGAGGAGGATGGGGCATTGGCTTGGTTGCGAGAGAAAGAAGAAGGCTTGCAAATGATATCGGCGTAGAGAAGAAAAGGAACGGGCATGTAAGTGGGGGAACCCCATTTACAATTTAGCCCCTGTCCTTTGTGTTATTAAAACTCAACCTTTTTTTTAAAAAACAAAGAACCCCTCCTAAATTTCAATATTTAACATTGACTTCTTATAAGAGTAGCTCCAAAAGATTGAAATCTTTATATTAATAATGGAGTTGGTATTGCAGAAACAGTTTCAACCTGGAGTTGTTTCTACAATACCAACTCCATCTTGAAGTTATTTATGCAAGACCAGCTCTAAGGGGTGTGCTACTAGGCACGCGATCATAGATTTACGTGGAGGTGTCATAATTAGAATTGGAGGTCATAATTTGAATCTAGACACCAACCACTTCCATCCCATGCCAAAATTTCTGAAATCTAAGACCCCTAGGTTAATCAATGGGTTTCGGTCAAAACTCATTGATGGACTTAGTGGACTCCGATCAGACTCATTTCAGGTCCAGTGGTTTCACTTGGATCAGGGAGTTAAAAGATGGTTTTTAAAAACCAACTTCATGTTGAAGCTGGTATTTAAAGACCAGCTCCACGTTGGAGTTGATAATTGAAGATCAGTTCCACGTTGGAGTTGATATTTAAGATTGGCTCCAATGAGGTTGGAGCTAATTTTAGAAGGAGTTGGTTTTAGAAAATCAGCTCTATTTATGATGAAGCCGATTTCTTAAACTAGTTGCTGGAGCTGATTTACTATAACTAGCACTACCTTGCATAGAGGGAGACAAGTATGATTGCATGCAAGAGAAATTTTTTTTTCATACAGATGAAACTTGAGAGGTATTAAAAAAATTTAGCCATGTCAGATGACCACATTGGATGTTGCTCATTGACGCCCACATACGGGTGTGCAGGCTATCATATATATGTGTGTGTGGACTCTATCACGAGCCTGTGCGTGATTTGACTCGAGGCACCTCCAATGTAATTGGAGGCACCTTGAGTGATTTTTTTTAAATACTGATTGAGACGCCTCCTAGTATGGGAGGCGTCTCAATTTTTTTTTAAAATCAATATTTCCTAACACAAATCCTAAATACATAAAATATATACCCTATTAGCATTTAAATTTTTCAATAATTTACCAAAAGGAGCACTCAGATTTGCGAATTGACCAAAAGGTGTACTATAATTTGGTATTTACCAAAGAACGTATTCAATTTACCACTCTTCATGTTCTACCCTTAATCATTTCTCTCTTTTCTTTCCTCTCTCTTATGTATGCAATTTCTTTTTTCTTGTCTCTCTCATATGCATGCAACCTCTCTTCTTTTCCTCTCCCTTCTTCTCTTTCCTCTCTCTCTTGGATGTATGCATGCATACATAACGTGGGTCTGATATGATTCATATCAGACCCACATGCATGCATGCATAACGTAAGCTTGATATTTTTCCATATAAGGTCTAATGTGGACCTAGTATGATTCACGAATCATATCGGCCCTCACGCATTTATGCATAACGTGAACCTGATATTTTTCCATATAAAGTCTAATGTGGACATGATATGATTCACACAAGGATCAAAAACATATGAGATCTCATCTTTCTAGCAATCCTTTGTAACATATATATGAGATCTTTTTCACTATCTTCCTATGTTCCCTTTCTCTTTTTTTCCACTTTGGGAGTTTACACAAGTAGTGAACCTAGGGAAGTGTTTTTGGTGTGAGTGTGGACAGTGTGTAGGGAGTGCTTGGACCATGACAGGAAGGAGGAACACGTGATCCTAAATGTATATAATTGTGAAAAAGTAGTACAGTAGAACTTTTACAACCGTGTCTCTCTCCTCACGGATCAAATTGAATAAATGATGTCGTCCCGTGCATAACTAAGTTTATCCAATATTAATAAATTTATAGAATTAAATAAAAAATGAATTCTAACAAATATAAAAGAATTAATCTTAGAATGCAACCATGATCTATTATATATTTCGACTTCTCCAAAAATATTAAAATTTTATTAGAAAATAGTTAAATGATAAACGCATTCATATCAAGCTTATATTGGGATTGATATTTTTCCATATCAAGCCCATCGTGGGCCTAATATGATTCATATCAGGCCCACGGCATTAGAGTTTAGCTAATTTTTTTGATAACATTTTAACACCTTTAGATAAGCCGAAATATGTAATGGACGCACCGTTGGACTCCTTGCAGTCTCAGAAATCTATAGAATCTTGAATTTGTCCAATCGAACCTGTTTAGGTAGATTAGTGGGTTTTGATCAAAACCCACTAATCGACCTATAAGACTTCAGATTTCAACTATTTTAGATCCTGTAAATTTTTGAGATTGCATGGAGTTTAACATTGTCATCCATTACATATTTTGACTTATCAGGAGATGTTAAAATTTTTGGTTTTTGTCTAACATTTCCTTAAACAAGAAATTTCTGATTTTATTCCCTCCCTGCCATTGTTTGATTCTGATCTATATGAAATCATGGAGATGATTTAGTACACATATTTACTTATTGATCATACACCAACCTGTTTGTATCGTCTCCGTTTTCTGCTGAATGAAAGCATATAGATATTCAAGTTCATGTTTACCCCATTGGAAATATTCAAAAAAAAAAATGATGAACCAGGCAGTAGATAAATTGAACCTGGGGTGACCGGTCCGGCCCCACGGAAATTTCCCACCGATCACTAGGGTAAATCGGGAAGCGCTCGCGGTGGCCAGTCTAGAAGCCTAGCGTCCTAGGGTTCGCGCCCCATTTGGAAGAAAAATTCCTGCAAAATGCGCCGTAGCTGGGGATCGAACCGCAGATACCTGAGTTAACAACTAGTGATCTTACCGTTGTACCATAGTCCCAGGGCACCATTGAAAATATTCAATTTCAAAAGGTTGGAACCGCCAACTTAGCGGTCCCCTGGTCTCTGCCCCACAAGTGTCCAGAGGAGATAAATCACGGTGAATGCTGAGTAGGTTAAGACACCCAGACGCGAGAGATTTTTTTAAACAGCAGCCGAGGTTTCCCATTGAAAATATTCAAGGTCTTGCATGTGCTTGTCATATTGCATCATTGTTCAGCTATCTTTGTCAATTTATAATAGCCAAATCATGTCACAAAATCAATAATTGGCAAACTATAAATCTTTGTGCAGGATCAGAAAAATACTGTGAACTACGAGAGATATTATCTTAATCATTTCATGCTAATCTTTTCACTGCATGTGCTTAAATTGTTTAGACAAAATTGTTTGCTGAGAATGAAAAAAAATGTAGTTGATATTGCTAGTTTATACATACATACGATCAGCATGCATATATAATTTATATTGGAAGAGCTCCTAAACTATCTTGTTTATATCTTTCTTAGATCATAATCTTTTCATTTTATTCTTTTTTATTTGATTGCTTCAATAAAATAGTTGATTCCGGAAAGAATTCATCGTTGTCTATTTGACAACTTGTCCTTCACTTTAACTTCCATAAATTCTATCACTAATGTTGATTTTTTTAATGCTTCAAGCTCAACTGAAAGTAGTACTAAATTTAATTCTTCACAGGGGTGATACTATTCATCCAGACTGAACTAAGATACCTTATGTTCAATTTAAGGCGCCTCAACTATTATTCATCCTAGGTAAATTTTATAGAAACAATATTGCAAAATAATATTAGTCCAAATAAACTATACACTATAAAATAAAGTTAGCACGAATATAGACCAAAAAAGATAGACTTAGTATTAAATAGACCCTGTCTTCCCAATACTAAGATCTAGTCAAAGACCTCAGCTTAGAGCTCCAAAGTAGTTCTAAGCTGGACCGCGTCTACAGTCCCAATGAGAACTTGTCCTCATTGAATTTCGCTCATCTAGTGACTTACCTTACTTACCTTGTGCAGACTTACTTAGTTCCTTAACTCACCAGATCTTTCAGTCGACTGTCAGGTCTCGTGGACCCAACTGAACTTCATGCCAGGTCTCCACCGACTTGGGTTTCAGCCAATTGTCAAGCTCTGTGAACCCAACTAGAAATTCTGTCAGGACTCAACCATCCTGAACTTCAGCCTGATATCTGGTCTTAAGTCTTTCAATCCTACACACTCAGTAATAAGGTTAAACAACAACATACCTAACTTTAGCGTTTTGTCATACATTAAAATTTGAGTTTGACTGTTAGTGCAAACTGCACTAATAATCTTTCCATTTTTGATGTAATGACAATCCAGGTTAAAATTAGAAAAAAAAATATAATGTATAAAAAATGCAAATGCTACTAGGTAGGGTTATTTTAGATTTTCAATTATTTAACTCTTATCTTCCCCTTTGTTATTCATCAAAAGAAGTATAGATGATAAGCAACAATCATAACAAAGAAAATTTTACATAAGTGAGAATATAGACCAACCTGGAGTCGATCAAAGATTTTTTTTAAAAAAATTAAGTCTATAATAGTTTTAGGTCAATTTGAAACTGCTTTTTCATATATAAATTTTGAGTTTAGGTCCAGGAGTTTTTGAATACTAAGTCTTAAAAATCTCAAATTAGTATCTTTCAAAATGTTAAGTATGAAACAATCAAGGTAAATTTTGAAAGTACTTGTAGCTGTTTTTTAAAAGAATAAAGATTTTCAAAAAGGAATTTTTAGTGAAAAAAAATTGATTTTGGACTCTCCTTAATTTGGCACGTATTTAGGATTCTTTTGTGAACTACAAGGAAGACTTCCTATTTATCTTAGAAATAGATCCATAACTAAGTAAATAAATTGAGTTTGTAAAGACATATAATCAATGCT
Source organism: Boesenbergia rotunda (assembly GCA_024364735.1). Classification (NCBI taxonomy): domain Eukaryota; kingdom Viridiplantae; phylum Streptophyta; class Magnoliopsida; order Zingiberales; family Zingiberaceae; genus Boesenbergia; species Boesenbergia rotunda. Next base: position 430,777 of record JAGFNQ010004923.1, read on the forward strand.
TAAATAAGTTTGTAGAAGAAAAACATATTTTCGAGGTGATTTTTCTGAAAAATATTTGCAATAAGTTAGTTAAAAAAGTACTTTCAAATTAAAACAGAATTTTCAAAACAAATTTGTAGCATGTTTTCAAAAAAAATTTGTAAAAAAATATTTCAAAATACTTGATCATTCTCCTTTAATGGTTATGAAAAAATGCCCTACTTGTGCGTGTAACCTTTAGTTACTGGCTCGCTATTAATAAGATAGTAGTGTTCACTTAGTTAGTCACATTAAACAACGTTGTTTAGCTACAGTTTCTTAAAAAAAATTACTTGACTTGATTACTATTCATTTGTATTTTATGTCCAGACCTATTGTGATGCACTAATATAAGCATCTGAAGTCCAGACACTACCCTATGCATCTCATACTATTTTAAATTTTTTACAATCACAAACAAAATAATCTATTATACTTTGTGAGATGCGGCAGCCTAAATCTATATGATCATTCAATTGTAGAAGTCAGACCTAGGCTAAGTTCATCAATTTAGTTTTTCAGAAAATGTAAAATAAGAGTTTTGAGAGATTAAATTTTGAAAACTAAGATAACAAGTAAGATTTTGAAAACTGAATGTGATATGCTCCTCGATCGCTCATCTGCGCAGCGGAGGTCCGCGACTGAGTGATCAATCGGGACGCCCAACTGATCACATATATAGCCATTAAGCACTTTTGGACAGAAAAATGGACAACATGTGCTAAGCTGAATAGAACATTTTTATTCCCGTAGCCGTCAACTGAATGTGATTTTAACCGACTATATATATATATATATATATAAAAGTGTTTGATTGACATCAACTGACAGAGATGCCGACTAAATATGTGTATCATGCTGTAATAAAACGTGTACCTCACCCAACAGTCATTCGATGTGATTCCAATTAGTTATTGCCCATAGAATTATGTACTTTCTAAAATGTACTCGATGGAAGCTGTCCATCGAGCATTGAACACATGTTCATAAAAATTATGCTTGATGACAAACGAATCAATTGAAGTCAGTTAAAATGTGGTGATCCTATATATTCAATTATAAGTCAACTAAATGTGATATCAATTGGTTAGCTGTTGCTAATCAAATACTTTTGCTGAAATTCAGATGATTGATGACTTCAGAGGGTTTCAAAATCTTGAAAGAGGGGCATATACAAAGTTAGGGGACAATAGACGTATTATGATATATGGTGCATATTTGGAATGAATACAATGCATGTTTGTCGACCAGTGTTTAATGGATGTAGACACATCAATACATGGAAATGGGTGTTTCTATACCACCTCTATATGCTTATTCACGAATATGTCCATTGCCCACGGGCTTAACTGGAATGATTAATGCATAAAAGCTTGCCAATATGTCTTTTGCAGGGATGAACTTATTCTTAATGAAGCACTTACATTCATTGAATCAAAGTAACGTTGCTCTATTTCTTACCTTGAGAAAAATATTCGTACTATTATCATACCATGTACAACGTTATGTTTAATACAACCAGCAGCCACATTTGTTCTCTCATATTTTACTAGGGCTTCTAAGACCCAATGCCATGCGAGAAACATCATCGTCATCAAAGAGAAGCAGAGATGATATCAAACAGGCGGCGACCCAATGCCATGTGAGAAACATCATCGTCATTGAAGATGATCCTGTCGACAAGTGGAGAGGGCTCTCGCGCAGATGACTGGGTCAGACAGAAGAGTTGTTGTGGCTTTTGAGGGAACGGAGTTACAGAAGGCTAGGGGAGAATGAGAAATCAATCCAGCAGAATCCCCCTTCTGAAGCACCAAATGGGCCTTATATAGGGGAGGAAGAGGACCCTATTTTGTCTGGACTGTCTTATCTCATTAAAAGTCAATCTTCTGACACAATCCTCTAGCAACCTTAGTTTCCTTGAGGGTTTGGCATGACCGCCAAGAGGTCTATTCCAGGTTGTCACTTTCGTCCTCATTAATGTCTGGTGCTCACAGGATAATAGCAGGTGTCTCTTCTTCATGATGAGAGTATATACCTGTATCTGACAAAGTCTAATCTAATTAAACGACTTAGACAGGGCGGTTACCCTAACTTGTCTTATTATGTAGCTGTGAATCCATCCGGACCTAGCCGACCAACCGGAAGTGGTCACCTGGAGGGGCTCAGTCACTCGGCTATCACCGGTTCTGTTGGGCAAGTTGCCTGAGTGAGTTCAACCATTCCTGGTGCCTGATAGTCCGTCTGGCTGGCCTGGTATGCCCGACCGGACAGCCGGACACAGATTGTAGGTCACTTCTAGGTGGGGTGTGATTTCATTGGTAGGGCGATCGAGTCGTCCGGTCGGGCATGCCCGACCAGGACCGTCCGCCCAGAAGTCAAATACACCTTCGGTATCCCTTTTTCAAGCGAGTCGTCTTCCATTCACCCAACTGAACCCTCTCGGTCGGGTTCAGCCGACCGGCTATCGCCGACCGGACCAGATCCGCATAGCCCCAAGTGCATTCCTCAGGCAAGGTTAACACCCTGTGGACCCGACTGTCCTTACCTCGATCGCCCCTCCCCCCGACCGGGCTTCCTACCAGGTCAAATTAACTTCCGACTAAATCACAAGCCTCCCCTACAAGTCTAGTCAAAGGAGGCGATGAGTCTGACTAACTAGGCTATCCGCCCGGTTGGACCTACTGGTCGTCCTCGGTTATGGAGCCTGTTATGGCCCCCGAACCACAATCATTATGGGTCGAATCCTCAGTCATATCACCATTTAATGTCCTCGACACGCATCCTGCCCCGATTGGGCCTTCCTGACAACGAGGCATCACCTGACAGGAGTTTGTGCGGCGTCAGGGTGAAGTTCTCGAAGCGTCGGTAAGGGCAGGAAACCGACGGTCGAGATTTGCTCCCGCTTTTTTCACCCCGAGCATCCGACACCCCTCATGAGTTTCATCATAGTATAAATAGGCGTCTCCCTGCTGTTCTTATCTTCCTTGGTTGCCTTCTGCTTTCATCTTTTCTCCTCTTCGACCTCCGCCGCCCAATCACCGTGAATCCCAGCTTTTTGTTGTCTTTGGCGAGCTCCGACTACCTACGTTTCTTCATCTCCGGTTACCCGACCCCTAGGCACTCCTTTCCCTTGCCTAACTAACTTTTTATAGCTACAATTCCTGATCCCGACCTAATGGCCGAGTCAACCTCCTCGGTCAGCTTATGGTACACCACCACTGTCTCGACCCTGACCCACAACCACCTTGAAACCCTCCAGTCGGACTATCAAATCCCGGCCGACCATCACTTAACCCTTCCTAATCGCCGCGACCGACCTCCCCTAGGGTATTTTGCTATCTTTAAAGACCATTTATTGGTCGGGCTGAGATTCCCTATTCACCCTTTCGTAAAAGAAGTCTGTAGATATTTTCAAATAACCCTTTCCCAACTAGCCCCGAACTCCGTTCGGATTCTCTGCGGCACTGTAGTCATCTTCTCTATATATCACATTCCTCTAGACCCTCGGGTCTTTCACTTTTTCTACTATCCCAAGAAGCAAGAGCCGGACAACTTTTTCTTCCAGGCCCGAGCCAAATCGACCTTCTTGGATAAGGACCCCTCCTCTAACAAGGGATGAAAGACTCATTTCTTTTTTTGTGAATGCTACTCCCGCTCCAAACTGGCCTACCAATTGGGTAGAGGACCTACCCACTCAGCCATATATGCCCAAGAGTTATCGCTCGGGGCCAGCGTTTTAGCTGGCTTACTCTAAGCTCGGGGGGCTTCGCATCCATGTTGGCCGCTTGCTGAGCGAGGCGGTGCTATATATTTTTCGACTGAGCCAGATCCTGACCGCTTTGCCCGGCTCTCTTGGTGAGTTCTTACTTTCTCTTCGAACCTTTTAGCTCTAACTAAGGCTCTTTCTGTGTTGCAGCTCAGACCATGTGAGTGTCGTGCTTGTTGAGGAGCTTGGCCTCGATGAGGCAGAGCTAAACACCGGTGCAGCAGAGGAATTGGCACAATAAGCCATGCCACCAGTGCGTAGCACTGAGGCCCCGGAGCAATCAGAGAACGCTGAGGGTGACTCGGGGGCGGAACCACTAGTGGGGGATTCTGAAACAGAGCCACTAGTGGTGGACTCAGAGATGGAGGCACTCGTGGTGGAGGCAGAGGCAGAGCAACCAACCTCCGAGAGATTGACGAGAAAATGCCGTCGAGTGACTATTTCCCCGAGCGTGTCTCTGGCTCGGGAGTTGCTTGAGGAAGCCCATGATCTGACGGCTCCCCCACCTGGCCGCACTCCCTCCGACACGAGGGTCCTGGCTTCCAGTTCGGCGCCACGTCGCTCGGGCGCTCTGACCGGCCCTCAGAGTACAGATCTCTCGGCTCTGTCCTCCTCAGCGCCTCGGTCTCCTCCTCGGATTCCAGTTGACATGCAACTTCCTTCGACAGTCAACCTGACTCGGGTCGTCCAACCCCAGCAGATCAATCTGCACTGTCGGCTGGTCGGGTGCTGGGATCAAGGCGTGTTGACCACCCAGGAATAGAGTCCGCTAAACTTAGCCGACAACTTTTTCATGAACACTGTAAAATACCTAAGTTTGCAAAGGGGTTAGATGCAAAATTGCTATAGAGGAGGGTGTAGATGGTGAGTTTGGAAGAAGAGGGGCTTAATTGAAAATTGGCCAAACCCATTTAACTTCCTATTTCTTTATTTCCTCGTAATAAAGCCCCAAGCTGTTTATTTCCTTCTTCTTCCACGCGATCGGTCGTTTCCTTTTCTTCCACGCGATCGGCGGATTAATCCGCGCCTCGCCTCTTGCCTCCTTGACTCTCGGTCTTCTTCTCTTCTCTCTGCGCTATCAGGACAAGGGAGAAGCCGCAACCTCTTCTTCCTTCCTCCACATTGAGTTCCGTCGGCCGGTGGTGAGATCCGGGTCGAGCGAAGCCTTTGCTTCCGAGCACGCTGTCGCTAAGGATACGAGAAGGTGAGTCGAATGATCTAAACCCTAGATCCGATTGTGGAGTTCTAATCTTATAGTAGCTCACGATTTGGGATTTTGGTCTAAGGTCGGTTCTTGGGATCTAGGGCACGGCGAATTGGGCGAAGCCTCCTTTCAAGCAAGCTGAGCAGAGGGTTGTGAGGATCTGAGGTAAACCCTAGTTTTTGTTGGTGAATCAGATCATGGTTTTGCTGTGCTGTGTGATCTCTACTGGTTTCCGGGAGTTTGGGATGTTTTGATTTCCCTGTGTTGTTCCAGTTCTTGATCTTTTGTTGCGATTGCAGATCCTGTGATTAGGATGGTTAGAGTTGGGTTTGGACTGGTGTGGTGTGTGTGATCAGTTTGCGAAGGTTTGAATCGATTTGGTGTTTGATGCAAACTAGATCCTGGAATTATGGGTTTGGTGTAGTGATGGTAATTAGAGATGGACTTTGTTCTTGGATTGTTTTGATCAGATTATTAATCTGTGTTTAGATCCTTTTATTTTATTCTTGAGATCTTGAGCTGCCTGAGTTCTGTGATGAGGCTGTCGTATGGTTCTGATGGTTTTGAGTTGTTTTGATTCCTATTAGATGAAGATTGATTAGCTAGGTAGGAAGGTTGCTTTGTTTTGGATTCATCTCATTTAGATCCTAGCTTGTACTTGCTTTGTAGAGTTCCCCACTACTCAGACTTATTGATTAGGTCCTGTCCTTGTGATGAGTGTGGATTTTGTCATAGTTATGACTCTTGGAAATAACCCCTGGACTGTTGAGTTTTGGGGATTTAGTTCGTTATCTGGCCTAAACTGGAGCTGGATTTGGATTAGCTATTTAGTTTATATTTTAGTAACTAAAAATTGTATTTAATATACAGGACGTTGATTTGGTACGGACGGGTGGACCTGAGGTGCTTGTGGACACGGACTTCGCATTTGGAGGCGGGTATCTCTGACTCTTCTTTTAGAATTGTCACAGATATATATATACTTGATATGCTTATTTAGCAATAGAGTAATAGATTGTGGCATGACTCTTATATTTGTTTTGCTGATGTTGTTTGTGCCACAACTGACATGTGATATCTATACCTTTAGGACTTAGGTTATGGTGTATTATCCACGATCCTTGCATATCATGTTGATATAGGTGGACTAGATAGTGGATGCTATTTGACCAGTGTTATGCATCATCCTGCACTGTGCATCACTGTCGAGCAGGGGCCCCTTTTGGGTGAGCTAGGTCGACAGTCATACTGACCTACCCATACGACCACTCATGGGTTAGTAGTTGATGGAGTATGGGTAGTATGCTCTGTGCTGCTTCGCTCGTGCACTCATGGGTTGGTGAATCGGAGCGTGATAGCAGGAAGATGCCCCTCCTTGAGTTGTCCAGATACCAGGAGATGAGAGGGAGAGGTCTCTCCCCCATTTATTTACATAGGGTAGGGGTAACACTCAGACAGAGATGTCCTCCACAGATGGCCTTAGGCGGATAGAGACATCGCTAGGATAGGCCATGGAGTAGGGGTGTTACACCGACAGCATTCCGTCTACTCGATCGCTCAGGAGTAGTGATGGCAGAGTATGGACGGCAGTCACAACCCTACGTCGGAGGGTGGCCTCCGCTCAGCTTCCTCCCGTACATAGGTGACGATGTCTGACCGACGGCAGAGGTGACCATGTCATTGCACTTTGTGTGTTCGCTTATTTTGCCCTTACTTGTGCTTGTTTATACTTGATGTTGTATATGATTGATATGCACTTACAGGAGACCCTTTATGTCTGGTCTTGGCGACTCTGCTACTTTGGTATGGTAGTTCTTATTTTGCTCTTGCAGTTGTTCTTATTCCTGCCTATGCACGTGTTATTTCGGTAGTCTATTACCCTGTTGCTATCTTAGAATATCTGGTATATATATGATGAGATATTCGTTGAGTTCTATGACTCATACCGTTAGCTCCTTGTTTTTTTTTTCAGGATGATTGACTGGAGCGTGCCCGACAGCCTGTCCCAGTTCGCGTACTTGTCGAGATGTCTTCGAGATTTATCGTCTAGTTTGTTGGTAGTATTTTCTATGGTTTTTCTTCTGCTGTTGCTTTTGTGTTGGACTTAGTCATACTATACGGCAGTATAGTTGTACTTTTGGTGAGACCTTTATACTTTGTGTTTTGTCGTAAGTCGGACCGGTCCGCAGTCAGGTATGTTTTATTCGGTTTTATGCTATGTTCTATCTTAATTTGAGGCCTGAGGCCAATTAAACTTTGTGGTTGTGAGTTTATGTGATGTATGTATGTGTAATTGTCCGCCGGACAGGGGAGGTGCTGTCCGATTTTCTATTGGAACAGCGGCTCCTGAGGTCTCGGGGCGTGACAATTTATTTGGTATTGGAGCGAGGTTCTCGAGATACCTTGTGGTCTTGTTGGTGTTTTCGAATTTTGTGTCGGAGTCATTTTCTCGATGGACGTGATTGGGACATGGCGGCGACGGGGCTCCTCCAGGCGACACGAGTTATATGATGTGTCTCATTTACCTCTTTTGTATCTATTGTATAGTGCAGTGTTAGACATGGTGGTTTCAATTGTATAGCGGAGAATGTTGATTCTCCGATAGTGCCGACTGATGAGTCGGGGACTTGGGTCGAATCAGACGATGACTTATTGTTGGTTGTATTGGGTTTTTCGGGCCGCGAAAACCGCCTTTTCGCGTCGCGGAAACCCCGAGAACCCAAAGCCATGGATCTAGTGCGAAGAAAAATTCCGAAACAAAAATCACGTATTCATTTCATGCTCAAAACTCGATCTACTCCTAGATCTAAAGAGGGATAAACCATTTTACCTTTGGTGCGTGCCCCGCTTAATCCCGCTCGCTCCTTTTGGATGTCGGATCTCTAGGACGTCAAGTGCCGTCCCTCTAGAAGTATCCACGCGAACAAAGTGGATGGAGGAAACCCTTTATGTGTGCTAGCACCTTTCAAGGGTTCGGCCAAGAGGAGAAGAAGAAGAAGAGCACCAACACTTGGAGGAGGAAGAAGAGAAGACACACCATAAGAAAAATGGAACCAAAACTTGGTTTTGTTCTCTCATTGTGGCCGGCCACATAATGGCCATTAAGTGGCCGGCCATAACCCCCTTTCAATTTGAATTCAAATTCAAATGGGGGGTTACAACCTTGATGTGGAGCATCATCATTGGTCAAATACCAAGCCAAGTCATCACTTGGTCAAGTCAAGGTGAGGTGACCTTTTGGTCAAGTCAAACTTGACCATTAATCTTCCTTGATGAGGTGGCATCCACACTTAATGATCTTGATGATGTGGAGCATCATCAATGGTTGGCTCCATGCCAATTCATCACCATGATGTGGCATTAAGTCAAGTCTAACTTGAGGTGGATTTGGGTCAAGTCAAACTTGCCTTTTATGGACTTTCCATATTTAGTCAAGTCAAACTTAACTCCATTTCTTCTCCCATGTCAAGTCTAACTTGAAGTGGAACCAAGTCAAGTCAAACTTGATTTGGATTTGGGTCAAGTCAAACTTGCCTTTTATGGACTTTCCATATTTAGCCAAGTCAAACTTGACTTCATTTTTTTTCTCCATCTATTTGTTCTTTGTGTGTGACCCTATAGGTTCTTGTAACGTTGGCAATGCTTCTAACCTCTTAGAAACATAAGCAATGAGCGGTATCTAGCAACACATCATTGCTACCCAAGTTACAAGAATGTTGAGATCCAACATCACCAATGTGACTACTAATTATGACTTTCATAATATGTGACAATGTCCTTCTATCGTCGATATCTAGATTGATCTTCTATGAAGCATGGACCGTGTCATCCTCCAATCAATCTATGTGTCTTGAACTCCAAGTAGACTCACTATAATCAAATAAGCTCAATATCTCATATTGCCTTATTTGGGCATGGCCATGCACTTAGTGATCTCACTCTATCAAGACTATGATATCTCTCCCGTCATATAGGGGGGATAGATTCCATCTACATCACTCACATCCCTCCGCATAATTTGTTACATACCCAGTAATCGCCTTTATAGTCCACCCAGTTACGGGTGACGTTTGACGAAACCAAAGTACATAACTCCTTATGTAGGGAACTATGGTGACTTCAGGTCTAAGGACTAATAGTCATACTAATAGTCACATGAGAAAGTATATGACACTCATATAACGATCCATGATACTTTCTCATGGTGGGTCATTCAGTATACATTCTCCAATGCATACTCATGTGTCAACTTGATATCTCATATCCATGACTTGTGAGATCAAGTCATCGTGTTGACCTACATGCTAGTCTCTATGCATTAACATTGTCCCTGAATGTTAATACTTGACTAGGAATAATTAAGAGTAGTGTTCTCTATATCATCTCACTATCGATTCAACCAATCGATTGATATAGATATGAACCTACTACCAAGGACGTTATTACACTTAGTTATTTGACACCAATACAAGTAAGTATAATAACCATAATCAAATGCCTTTATATATATATATATGAAATATGATACAATGAGTCCATACAACAACCATCACATGATTGGCTCTAGGGCTCTCACTAACAATCTCCCACTAGAACTAGTGCCAATCACTGTAGTATCTAATACCCAATGACCTAGTGTGACCATCATGCTTGGTCTGTGCCAAAGCCTTGGTCAAGGGATCTGCAATGTTAGCCTCTGTGGGTACTCTGCATATCTTCACATCTCCTCGATCGATGATCTCTCGAATGAGATGGAAACGCCGTAGTATGTGTTTGGTCCGCTGGTGTGAACGAGGTTCCTTAGCCTGCGCAATAGCTCCATTGTTGTCACAATAGAGCTGTACTGGGTCGGCTATGCTAGGAACCACTCCAAGCTCAGTAATGAACTTGTGGATCCAAACTGCCTCTTTTGCTGCCTCAGATGCAGCAATGTACTCAGCTTCTGTTGTAGAATCAGCAACTGTATCCTGCTTTGAACTCTTCCAGCTGACAGCGCCACCATTTAAGAAAAACACGAACCCTGACTGCGATCTGTAGTCATCCTGGTCAGTTTGGAAGCTTGCATCACTGTAACCTTTTACAGTTAGCTCCTCTTCGCCTCCAAATATCAAGAAATATTCTTTAGTCCTTCTCAAGTATTTAAGAATATTCTTGACTGCTATCCAATAACGTTCACCTGGATCTGACTGGTATCTGCTTGTCATGCTCAAAGCATACGAGACATCAGGACGAGTACATAACATGGCGTACATGATAGATCCTATGGCTGAGGCATAAGGGATCTTGCTCATGCGGTCTCTCTCCTCTCTAGAAGAGGGACCTTGAGTCTTCGAAAGACTCACGCCATGTGACATTGGCAGATTTCCCTTCTTGGAATTCTGCATGGTAAACCGTTGCAAAACGGTATCAATGTATGTACTCTGACTTAGGCCAAGCAATCTCTTAGATCTATCTTTATAGATCTTTATGCCTAGAATATAGGCTGCTTCACCTAAGTCTTTCATTGAGAAGGAATTCCCCAACCAAGTCTTCACAGACTGTAGTGAAGGAATGTCATTCCCAATGAGTAGTATGTCATCTACATACAAAACAAGGAAGACAACTGTGCTCCCATTAACCCTTTTGTAGACACAAGGTTCATCTTCATTCTTGATGAAACCAAACTGTTTGATTGCATCATCGAATCGAAGATTCCAGCTTCGAGAAGCTTTCTTTAGTCCATAAAGGGACTTATGCAGCTTGCATACTCTACCAGTATGCTTTGGATCTACAAAACCCTCAGGTTGTGTCATGTACACTTCCTCGAGGAGGTTTCCATTCAGAAACGCAGTTTTGACGTCCATCTGCCAGATCTCATAATCGTGGTATGCTGCAATAGCAAGCAAGATCCTAATGGACTTGAACATCGCGACTGGAGAAAAAGTTTCATCATAGTCAATACCATGAATTTGCTTGAAACCTTTAGCTACTAGTCTACCCTTATAGGTATGTACAAGTCCATCCATGTCAGTCTTTCTCTTAAAGACCCACTTACACCCAATGAGTTTGACCCCTTCAGGTGGATCAACTAAAGTCCATACTTGGTTGGTGTACATGGAATCCATCTCGGATCTCATGGCCTCTAGCCATTTCTCAGAATCTGGGCTCATCACAGCTTCCTGATAGGAGGTAGGCTCGTTCTCAACGAGCATAACGTCATCATGGTCAGACAAGAGAAATGAGTATCTCTCAGGCTGACGACGTACCCTATCAGACCTGCGAAGAGGTAGGTCTACATGAACAGGTTGTTGTTCCACAGCTTCTTGTGCAACAACCTCATCAACCACCACACTTTGTGGTTCCTGTTCAACTTCCATCAAGGCTTCAGTGCTATTGTCCATGTCTTGAACTTCTTCAAGACTGAATGTACTCCCACTAGTCTTTCTAGAAACAAAGTCCCTTTCTAGAAATACTCCAGTCTTAGCAACAAACACTTTGTGCTGACTAGGAATGTAGAAGTAGTATCCCTTCGTTTCCTTGGGATACCCTATGAAATAACACTTATCAGATTTGGGTCCCAGTTTGTCTGAGACTTGACGTCGTACGTAAGCCTCACAACCCCAAACCCTCATGAAAGATATCTTGGGACTCCTCCCTGTCCATATCGTATATGGTGTCTTCATGACAGCCTTTGATGGAACACGGTTTAGTGTGAACGCTGCCGTGTCTAGAGCATATCCCCAAAAGGATATAGGAAGATCTGCGTGACTCATCATAGATCGTACCATATCTAATAAGGTACGATTCCTCCTTTCGGATACACCATTCCACTGTGGTGTTCCAGGGGGAGTGAGTTGGGATAGAATCCCACACTCAGCTAGGTAGTCACGAAACTCATGGCTCAAGTATTCTCCACCTCGATCTGATCGAAGTATCTTAATACTCTTGCCAAGTTGGTTCTGTACTTCATTTCTGAATTCTTTGAACTTTTCAAAGGATTCTGACTTATGTGTCATCAAATACACATAGCCATATCTACTGAAGTCATCAGTAAATGTGATGAAGTACCTGTAACCACCTCTGGCAGCGACATTGAAAGGGCCACATACATCACTATGTATGAGTCCTAACAAGTCTGTCGCTCTTTCGCTATGTCCACTAAAGGGAGTCTTAGTCATCTTGCCTAGAAGGCATGACTCGCATGTCTCATATGACTCAAAATCAAATGAGTCCAGCAAACCATCTTTATGGAGCTAAGCGACAGTGCCAGAGATAGGTTGGGTTCAACTCATTTGATCTCAACCTCTTGGTATTCACGTTATAGATAGGGCTCTCTAAGTCTAGAATATAGAGGCCATTCATCAGATGTGCGCTACAATAGAACATATCCTTTAAATAAACAGAACAACATTTGTCCTTTATTATGAATGAAAAACCTTTGTTATCTAAACATGAAACTGAAATGATATTCTTTGTTAGTACAGGTACATAACAACAGTTATTCAATTCCAGTACAAGCCCAGAGGGTAGAGATAGAAAGTAAGTCCCTATAGCAACAGCAGCAACCCTTGCTCCATTGCCTACTCGTAGGTCCACCTCGCCCTTGGCCAATGCCCTGCTATTTCTCAGCGCCTGCACATTAATACAAATGTGAGAAGCACACCCAGTATCTAATACCCATGATGTAGAAATAGAAAGGTTGACTTCTATAACATTTATACCTGAAGTAGAAGTCTCACTTCTCTTCTTCTTCAGATCTTCCAGGTATATCTTGCAGTTCCGCTTCCAATGCCCAGTCTTACCGCAGTGGAAGCAGGTAGCATCCTTAGCAACACCACCTTTAGGTTTGAGTGTTGAAGAGCTGGCTTTGCCCTTGGTTTGGGTCTTACCCTTACCTTTGGGCTTCCAGTTGCCCTTACCCTTGCCCTTTTGTACCATTAGGACGGTACTGGACTTGGCAGTGGTGAGATTAGGCTCAGCAGTTCTTAACATGTTGAGTATCTCGGGCAGTGGTTTGTCTAATTCGTTCATGTTGTAGTTCATGACGAATTGACGGTAACTCACCGGCAACGATTGCAGGATCAGATCGGTAGCCAGCTCTTGGCCCAAAGGGAACCCCAACCTCTTGAGGTTCTCGACGTACCCAATCATTTTGAGTGCGTGAGTTCCTACAGAGGTTCCCTCTTTCATCTTGCATGAAAAGAGGGCCTGAGTCACTTCAAACCTCTCATGCCTTGCCTGCCCTTGATATAGTTGCTTGAGATGGCCAATCATATCAAAAGCATTCATTTTCTCGTGTTGCTTCTGAAGCTCAGGAGACATACAGCATAGCATTAGGCATGACACGTCTAACGCGTCATCTAGATGCTTCTGATGAGCATCTCTAACACTACGAGCGGCAGAGGCTGGTGGTGTATCAGGAACTGCTTGCTCCAGAACGTACAACTTACGTTCCTGCGTGAGGACTATCCTCAGATTCCTGTACCAGTCCAGGAAATTAGCTCCTAGGAGCTTGTCCTTCTCAAGAACAGATCGTAGAGAGAGAGTGTTCGTGTTTGACATGGTAATCTACAACATAAAATGGAGAAAATAAATATCCACCATTGTATCATATTTTATTTATCATTTAACTAGGCCTTTAATTAAATGATGCTCCCACTGAATTATAGGGCTTTGGTAGAATCGAGTCATAGATGTGGTAAAACCACACTACTAGATCCACACCAACTAACTATAATTCTCGTAGGTCAAGATTCACATCATACTACGCCTTGAGTTAGCTTTGGCTAAATCGCCCAAAACTTAGTATGATCGGTAGGTACTAATTACCAATTACATCTCTATGCAACTCTTTTTTATAGGATCAAGAATTAACATTTATGAATAATCTTGAGTTAGCTTTGGCTAAATCTCCAAGACTATTGATAAATGCGATCTTGTCCTACCTTTCCAACTATTGGAGTATGCCNTGCTGTTCAGATTTAGGTTGATGTTGTTCTTGTTGGTGATTAGTTTGATCAGTTCATAATTGGGTAGTTTTGATCAGTTCGTGAGTTCCTGGCGGCTGCTCTGAGTGGATTGTTATTTACTTTTCCTTGATCTCGGATTAGGAGATTTGTCCTGCGCCCCTGATTTAATCTTTAGATTAGAAGGGGTTAGTGTTGTTTTGTCTCAGATCCTATTTTGGTATTTGTGGATTAAACCATAGGTGTTATAAAGATTTGATGGAGCCTCATTAAATCAAAACATCCATTTAGCTAAGCATTGTATGTGAACATAGCTAAATGATTGTATTTCATTGTATGCAGGATATTGACATAGCTCATTTGTCAGGGATTTTATATTGGACTAGGGGTTCTTGTCGCTTTCAAAATTCTACATTTGAGGCGGGTATCTCTGACTTTTCTAGATTAGTCATAGATATATGCTTGATATACTTTGTTTAGCAATAGAGTAATAGATTGTGATATAACTCTTCTATTTGCCTTGCTGATACTGTATATGCTAGACCTGGCATGTGATACCTATACCTTTAGAACTTAGGCTCTGGTGCATTATCTATGATCCTTGCATATCATGTTGATATAGGTAGACTAGATAGTGGATGTTGTTTGACCAGAGTCATACATCATCGTGCACTGTGCATCACTGTCGATCAGGGACCCCCTTTGTGGGTTGTTAAGACAATCTGTGGTCTGGAGTGACCAAGTGTTTTGATGTTTGGGCAAAGGGTTTACGTTAGATTTACCCTTGTGTTCTTATATGTATATGTTGAGTGTGCAGGTTGTACAGGTTACACATATGGACTTGACTAGATGGCCTCGGTATGGTGAAGGGTGGCATGGAGCCAAGCTGGAGGCTTGTGTGCACCCGAGGGACCTTGGAGAGCAGGGACGATGAGCTGAGGGGCGCGGACTTCGAGGCATGCATGAAGGATGACATGGAGGTAAGCTGGAGGCTTGCGTGCATCCGAGGGATGGGAGCCGAAGATGAAGAGGGCGCGAGGGCAACAGTCGAGGCTACTATGGAGGAGTCAGTCGAGTCGTGAGGGTACGAGTGCTGTGTGATTGTACTCGGGAAATCCTAGGGTTCGAATACGGAGTGAAATGTACTCGGGAAGGGTAACCTTAGGTATGTGAGTAGACCAGTCGACTGGCCTGAGGGCAGTCACAGAAGGGTTCTGTCTTGGGACAGTCGACTGGTAGGTGGCTGGTGAGTTGGCTGAGAATTCGAACATTGGGGTGCAACGGTCAAATTGTGGCTGGTGAGTTGGCTGAGAATTCGAACATTGGGGTGCAACGGTCTAATTTCAATGGCACCAGTCGACTGCCCTGGGGGCAAGCGATTAGTAGCGAGGGTTTCAGCCCGAGTCCTATTTAAAAAGGACTTCGTGGTGGCTGAGATCTTTGATGAAACTCACTTGGGTAAAGTGAGTTAGTAGTCTTTTGTGCCCAGATCGTGTCCGAGGTATTGTGGTGAGGTTTCTCCACCCATAAGGAGTGACGAGGGTTAGCCGGAGGTTATCTGGGGAGTGATCCACCGACGGAGTCTTGGATTAGTCACCCGTCCGGGGTGGATACCAAGTAAATTCTCTTTGTTAGCGTTGTTTGTTTTCTTTGTTATTGTTTTCGCTGTGCAACTAACAACGCAGGTACAAGAAAGATTCGAAAAGTGCTATTCACCCCCCCCCCCTCTAGCGGGCACAAACATCCATCAGTTGGTATCAGAGCGAAGGGCTGCTCTTGATCGGACTAACCGCTGAGGGAGCACACGCTATAGGAAGAAGAACCATGGAAGATAAACTTAGGGAAGACATCTGCACTCCACTGCCTTACGATCATGAAGACTTTGATTTTTGGAGGGCGAGGATCGAGACGTGGTTCGGAATGGAGTGGGAACTAAGAATTGCCCTTGAAGAGCCTTTCGAAGTTCCAAAGGACAAGCACGGAAAGAGGCTTCGTCCTAGATATTGGGACAAATAGCAACAAGAAAATGCTAGGGCAAAAGAGAAGGTAATTAGCATTTTGATAAATATTTTGCCTAATAATATTTTAAGTTGTGTAGGTGAATATAAAGATGCATGTGAGCTGTGGAAGAAGATAGGAGAATATCATGAGAAATCTACACAATCCAAAAGAGTGGAAGAGCCAATAGAAATGGAATCAATGGACCAAGAAAAAGAAAAAGAAAGGGAAGTGTCAACTTTTTCATGTGAAGAGGAGGAATTAAGTAAAAGATCATCAACCTCCTCAAGAGAAGAAGAAAGTGAGAGGGCATCCACCTCAAGAGAAGAAAAGGAAGCATCAACTTCAAGGATTGAGGGGGAGGAGAGACCCTCACTCATACAAGAGCAAGAAGAAAATTCAACCTCCACCAAAGCTAAATCGAAAGAGCACATCACATGCTTTGGTTGCAACGAAAAAGGACGCTACAAGGATAAGTACCCAAATGGTAAGAAGAAGGTACTCTTTAAACCCGGATTCATTCAATTTAAATCTAATATGGGTTGTAGGAATGAGGAAGCTTAAAAGGAGAAAAGAAGAAAAATTCGATGCTTCACATGCGGGGATCTAGGGCATTACCATACAAAATGCCCAAGGAAAGGAGAGTTGAAAAAGATGGAGCACTTGAGGAGATGGGAGAAAGAAGAAAGGAAGAGGAGAAGAAGCGCACATCAAGCAGGAACTCAAAAGGTAAGGAAGGTAACTTCTAACCTTAAGCCAAAATGTAATTCAATTTTAAGTTCTTCTTTGCATTTTAAGAATCATGTTAATTACCCATCCATGCATGCTAAGATTAATGAAAATTATTTACTAGTGCACAACTTTGGATTTAGATATAAGGATAGGACTAGGGTTAACAAGGTAGATCATAACCCTAGGAAAAGCATGCATCATGAGCCCAAGACTTCTAGACCTAAGGATCATGGCACTAATCCCAAAAAGGAGAGGAATGCGCCTATAAAGGAGGGTAGGCCTAGGAATGTCCAAGGTGGACCTATGGAACCCAAAGTTAGGGACTTGGCAAGGAAAAATCAAGTCTTGAGGGCAAGGCTTGATACATTAGAAAAGACCCTAGAAAGATTCACGGTTGGATCTAAGGGCTTAGACATGGTGTTAGGTAGCTTAAAACCCAACTATGATAGATCGGGTTTGGGCTACCGGTCTAAGACCTCCAAGGCAAATGGAAAGAAATATGCTGGGGAAGCATATAATCATGGCAAGGAGGGTTAGTCCAAGGATGACAAGGGAGTGTCATCCAAAGGGAAAAAGACCAAAGACAAGGTGTCCAAGGTTAAGAAGGTCTATTTTGTAGGCCAAGAATCATCGGTGGCACATCAATGTGATCTAGTATGGGTTGAGTCACCTAGGGAGGTGACTAAGGCTCAGAGCTCTAGGGGAAGCTCTAGGATCCTTTGTGGTCCATGGTAAATGGATCACAAAGTTTCTCTCCTAGGAAATTAGGTGAATTGTGCCAAAAAGGGTTGGAAGACTTGGGTAAGTCTTAATCTTAAATTTTGGCATATTAGAAGAGAATTTAGGGAGAAAATGAGGAAATAGGATTATATTGGGTAAAAGTGGGTTTTAATGTGTGAGTACCATGTAATTCAATGATCAAAATGAACTATAATCAATGGCAAGAAGAAACAGTGAGGAGAAATCACAATTGAGACTTTTGGGATGAGTTTCAATGATACACTTTAGGATAAGTTGAGTTTCATGCCAATCTTGGGATCCGGAGTACATTAGTTTGGAAACGTATTTTTCCAAGTAGACATTGGCCCCACAAATCTCCCCACGAAATCTCATAATTTTTGGAGATTTATAGAATTATTTAGGGATTTCTAAAATTCGGCTGAAAAACTTGAAAATCAGGTATCAGCCGACTGCCATGGGGGCAGTCGACTGATCTTAAGCCCAGAAACTCTCTGTAAGTTTTCTCAGTCGACTGCCCTAGGGGCAGTCGACTGATCCAGTAGGGCTAGAGAAAAATGGCTATTGGGTGATAGAACGTAATGACAAAATTAAGATCCTTGATTATATTCCTTGAATAATGGATTGCCTCATGGTTCAACGGTAGTTAAATGAGGGTAAAAGGATATCATTGAATTCAAGAAGAACTAATGAGTGATTAAGATCCAATGGGTGATTTTGAATGATAAGTTCTTGATAAATGAAAGGAAGAATTGAGGACAATTCCTTGTGTAGATTGATCATGATTAGATTTGGCAAACACAAGGAATCATGATTTGAGTTCAAAATTGATACAAAATGCTAAACTGTTAGGAAATTATGTTTGTACCAAAAGACAAGCACATTTATGATTTTCATGAAATCTTATTTTTCTAGGATAGGGTATATCTTAGCAAGTGTGCTTGCAAATCTTTAGGTTTTGTTGGGTATTGGTGAGTTCTTGTTGGCACTAGGGATAAGGTTGCTTGGGGGCAATCCTTTAATGGTGGCCAAGGGAGAAGAACTTGGTTGTTAGGTTGGGTAGAACCTAACTTGGTGTCATTAAGTTGGGTAGAACTTCACCTAGGAAAATGAAAATTGAGAGAAAGCATAGGTTAAGGGGGAGGTTGCCTCCTTGTTTGCCTTAATTTTCATGGAAAGTTTTGAATTTTATGTCAAACTTGGGAATGGTGATAGATACATTTTGAAATGTATTTTTCCCAAGTAAATATGGGTACCACAAACCTCTCCATAAAATTTGAAAATTTTTGAAGATTTATGAAATTTCTGGCGCATTTCTGAATTTCGTCAAAAAGGCTGAAATTCTAGTTTTCAGAGTATCAGTCGACCACCCTGGGGGGCAGTCGACTGGTAATGAATGATTTTTGTATCAGCAGTTGATTTGTGGTCCAAATGATGAAAAATAAGTGTATGGGGGCTAGTACACATTGTTTGTGGTCATTAGGGATTAAAAGAACCAATGATTGGGATATTATTGAGTTCTTTTTGATGTTAGGCAAAGGGGGAGAAGTGTTGGGTTTAAGTTGGAAAACCAAACACTCCTTTGCTAGAAACCCTAAGTTTAGGGGGAGCTAAAATTAAGGGGGAGCATGGTTGCTCCATTCTTGGCGTAAGGGGAACCTTGGAGAGGTTCTTAAAGAGCCTTTGTAAGTCCAATATAGGAGGAGCTTGGGATAAGCTTTAAACAGCCCGTTTTTGTGAAAAGTCCTAACTTGGAGGTTAGGTGTGGGATGCCTTGGGATAGGATCCATATTGCACTGCATATGCATTATTTTTGCTATAGACTACTATCTTGTTTCCCTAACTTAAACGTATTGCCAAACATCAAAATGGGGGAGATTGTTGAGGCAATCTGTGGTCTGGAGTGACCAAGTGTTTTGATATTTGGGCAAAGGGTTTAAGTTAGGTTTACCCTTGTATTCTTATATGTGTATGTTGAGTGTGCAGGTTGTACAGGTTACACATATGAACTTGACTGGACGACCTCGATATGGTGAAGGGTGGCATGGAGACAAGCTGGAGGCTTGTGTGCACCCGAGGGACCTTGGAGAGCAGGGATGATGAGCTGAGGGGTGTGGATTTCAAGGCATGAGTGAAGGATGGCATGGAGGAAAACGGAGGCTTGCATGCATCTGAGGGACGGGAGCCGAAGACGAAGAGGGCGCAAAGGCAACAGTCGAGGCTGCTGTGGAGGAGCCAGTCGAGTCGTGAGGGTACGAGTGATGTGTGATTATACTCGAGAAATCCTAGGGTTCGAGTGCGGAGTGAAATGTACTCGGGAAGGGTAACCTTATGTATGTGAGTAGACCAGTCGACTGGTCGGAGGGCAGTCGACTGATAAAACTCACAGAAGGGTTCTGGCCTGGGACCAGTCGACTACCCTTGGGGCAGTCGACTGGTAGGTGGCTGGTGAGTTGGCTGAGAATTCGAACGTTGGGGTGCAACGGTCGAATTTTAGTGGCACCAGTCGACTGCCCAGGGCAATCGACTGGTAGCGAGGGTTTCAGCCCAAGTCCTATTTAAAGAAGACTTCGTGGTGGCTGAGATCTTTGACGAAACTCGCTTGGGTAAAGTGTGTTAGTAGTCTTTTGTGCCCAGATTGTGTCCGAGGTATTGTGGTGAGGATTCTCCACCCATAAGGAGTGACGAGGGTTAGCCGGAGGTTATCCGGGGAGTGATCCACCGACGGATTCTTGGATTAGTCACCCGTCCGAGGTGGATACCAAGTAAATTCTCTTTGTTAGCGTTGTTTGTTTTCTTTGTTATTGTTTCCGCTGTGCAACTAACAACGCAGGTACAAGAAAGATTCGAAAAGTGTTATTCACCCCCCCCCCTCTAGCGGACACAAACGATCCATCAGTGAGTCAGGTCGACAGTCATACGGACCTACCCCTACGGCCACTCATGGGTTAGTGGTTGACGGAGTATGAGTAGTGTGCTTTGTGCTGCTTCGCTCGTGCACTCATGGGTTAGTGAATCGGAGCATGATAGTAGGCAGAGGTCCCTCCTTGAGTAGTCTATATACCAGGAGATGAGAGGGAGAGGTCTATCCCCCATTTATATACATGGGGTAGGGGTAACACTCAGACAGAGATGTCCTCCAGAGATGGCCAAGGGTAGATAGAGATGTCCCCCGGATAGGGCATGGAGTAGGGGTGTTACACCGACAGCATTCCATCTACTCGATCACTCAAGAGTAGTGATGGTAGAGTATGGGCGGCAGTCACAGCCCTACGTCGGAGGGTGGTCTCTGCTCAGCTTCCTCCCGTACATAGGTGACGATGTCTGACCGACGGCAGGGGTGACCATGCCATTGCACCTTGTGTATACGTATATTTTGTGCTTACTTGTGCTTGCTTTACTTGGATGTTGCATATAATTGACATACACTTACAAGAGACCCTTATGTCAGGGGTTTGGTGACACTGCTATAGTAGTTTGGTACTTCCTATTTCCTCTTCTTCGGTTGTACATATTACTACCTGCACCTGTGTTATGTTGATAGCTTGTTACACTATTGCTAACTTAGACTATCCTGCGTATATGATGAGATATACGTTGAGTTCTATGACTCATTCTGTTAGCTTCTTATTTTTATTTCAGGATGATCGACTGGAGTGCCCTGCAGCCTGTCCCTCTATGTGTGTCGAGACGATTTTTGGTTGTCCTGTATATGTCGGTGGTACCTGTTGGTACCCTTTTTATTTGTCATTCAGATTGTACTTTTATTTGTGGTTCTGCTGTAGTATTTTCGATATGGTTGTACTTTTGTGAGCCATGGTGGCCTTTTGTGTATTGTGCTTTGTCGTAAGTCGTATCGGTACGCAGTTTTTTTTTGTTTTGTTGGCATTTTCGTTTACTACAGACGGTTGTTCAAGCCCTATAGGTTGTGGTACAATCGGTCGAGGTGATCGTAGAGGTTAGGGTTTGGGGTTGTCTCCCGGATCAAGGGAGTGGCAGTCCGGTTGGTATCGGATGGGCGGCTCCTCGGGCCGTGACATGGACTTCAAAGGGCATATGTGAAGGATGACATGGAGGCAAGCCGAGAACTTGCGTGCGCATCAGAGGGACGATAGCCGGTGGAAGAGGACTTCAAGGGGCGAGCCAAGGGAGTGGACTTGAAGGCATACGTGAAGAAGGTTCTTCGGAGTGAGGGAGAGTGAATTTGTAAGCTGGGCAGTCGACTGGGGATGGATCAGTCGACTACCAGCGGGGGGACTCAAACTCACCGAGACATCAGTCGACTGGTCTAGGACCAGTCGATTGGTAAACCCAAAAACTAGCCGTTGAGTTAGTCGTTGGCTAGTAGTTGGGGTGGGATCAATCGACTACCCTGGGGGCAGTCAACTGGTAGCGGCTATTTTCAGCCAAGAGCTCTATTTAAGAGAGCTCGGTTTGGCTGGAGGAGCTTGACGAAATGAACTTGGTTAGAGCTCATTAGTTGTCTTAGTTGCTCAGAAGTGTGTCCGAGATTGTGGCAAGGTTTCTCTACCCACAAGGAGTTACACAAGCTAGATGGAGGGCATCCGGGGACTGATCCACCGAAGGATCAAGGGATCGTCCACCTTACGAACAGTCGTGGAGTAGGAGCGTCATCTCCGAACCACGTAAAGGTTGGCGTTAGCATTGTTTTTAGTTTGTTATTTGTTATTCTGCTTGCCCTTGCTAACGTTGTGGGTAGAAGAATCGGAAAATTACTATTCACCCCCTCTAGCTTGACGATCACGGTCCTAACAGTTCATACTTTATTTAATTAATTAATTAATTAATCACCTTTGTTAAATAATAGCAAAATATATTGTTTGTATTTGTAGGGTTATTCAACCCCTCTCTAGTCGGCCTGCACGGGACCAACAGACTGGACTTGCTATATCTGCACCACCTCTACTCAGTCTTTGAAGAAGGGTGAGTCCGGTCAGACAACTAATCAAGAGTCCATTGAAACACGTTTGATTATGGCCTAGTCAGATTGGGAAGACTCCTAAATAAATATGTCCGATCGAACGATTAAAGGAGCCTAGTGTGGTTCAATCGAACGGTCTAGATATGACCACAAAACTGACCTATGTGATAGTTGAGTGGATATGGCCGACCAGATTGCAGAAGAGTTTGCGTCCGATCAGACTCCTAGGTCCATAAGGGAAAAGGCCTCACCCGGGGCGACGATGATCCTAGTAAACCCAAAGTCGGGAGCCAAAGGAATAAACCCGATCCGCCTACCAAGTTGATGGGCCATTAAGCCTACTATTCGCCCTGCCCATTAGGCCCGGTATCCTTAAACTCCCCTAAATAAGATAGGGCTCAAAGTGTATCACAAATACAAAAAAAAAAGTATCTCATATAAAATACACATTAAACATCTAATAATCATTATACAGTGTTGATATGATTGCTTCCATATATGAGAGATAGTGATTGGACAATTTTATTAATACTGATGTAACATTTCATTGAAGTGGAAGTCATGAGAGGTGTTTTAAATAGTAGTCTCCCCTCTACAGTACAGGTATGCTCTCCATTTTTCTCTATCATTGAATTCTTCTTGCTTTTAATTCATTTTCTATGTGTATGACTTGAATATCGAAATTACTGTGTTGGGACTCCTCTCCAGCCTGCAACCTCTAACATTCATTCTTTGTGCTTTTTCAGTTGCCCGTGAGTTTTCTTGTGATTAACATTTCCTCCGCATCATCGGCGTTTCAACTCTCACCGTTGTCTAACGAGATCACCCACCAAATAATTCCATCATCACTTTCACAATCGAAAATCCATTATAAAACTTACTCTTTCCCTAGTTGAATTTTGAACTGGGATACTCGTGAATATGACAAACACCTTGCCACTATATCGTGTCGGGGCCTACCTCTACCCTATGGACATTATCAAACCCTGATCAATTCCCACATAGGCGGTGGTCCATTGTCTCAGCCCACTGATACCTAGGCGGTGGTCTATTGTCTCTACGGGGATCCGAAGTGGTTAGTAATAGGGGTGTTATCTAAGAGGTCCTGGGTTCGAGTCACGCGAGGCGCACTGGATTAAAACTCTGGGCGTTTGGTGTATCAATTCTCGGCCCAACTGTGCACTAATTATTCCGGAGACCGTGATTTACCTCCCTTGTGATGGACTTGGAACGGGTACGATAGGGGCGCTGGGATACTGGAGGCGAACGATTTTATCTGTCTAGATCAATTATCTTCAACCCGGACCAACAAGCCAATACGTTGTAATCCTCTGAAGGAAGGCTGCGCCTGCATGCTCAATACTCTTCATTTCCAAAATGTAGACAACTAAAAAACAGAGAATTTTAATCTCGATCGTTTCTATCTTAAATAGAGATTAATTAATTTACATTTAGTATGGTAAAAAATATCAATATACAGACATCATCGCCACCAAATCAACAAGATCAGCCATCTACAGTGCGATGGCAATAATTTAGGGGAGATATCACGGTCTTCACGTGATATGGGCCGGGATCGATGCAGCAGAAGTCATAGATGTATGTGTGGATCAATCATCCCATCTCATCGCATCTCATCGCATCTCGTCTCTGTGCCGCGGCCAGCAATGACGACGTAACCACGCTGCGCTGCCGTCGCACATGCCGACATCACCACCATCACCTCCCTCTTGCAGCGCTCGATTTCCTGTCAGTAGGACAGTCCCAGGCCACCACAAACCAACACACACTATATATATTCCATTGACTTCAAACAATAATTTAATTATAATAATAATTACCTTAAAATTCACACCGGGGAAAAGAAAATCAATAATCATTCTACACTGGATTTCTGACTGACTCCACTGTAGAATGGATTTATCGCAACAGGCATAGCAGAGCTTCTTACATAAATCAACTTGCAAACTGGCTCTGGATTGTGGTGGTTCACTTTTTGTTTGATTTGAATAAGACGAATGCCCAATTCGACCACTCCAGATTCTTTTCTTTTATTTTTTCTTGTTCATGGCACACCCCTCATGACAATATGACATTACTCAGTGTACATTTCGATCGGAGGAGACTGGACTAAACAGTGGCCAGCTCGATCGATCTTCCCCTAACTGAGGCAACGTAAAAAGTTTCACAGCATTTGGTCAAAAGTAAGTAGCTGTCCAACATTCAAAGAGATAAATAATTGAACCGGTCAGTAGGATGGAAACAGGTCAGGCCAGACTAGGTCAGGCCAGGTTTTCATCTTAACAGATCAGGCCTATATAATAGTAAACAGGTCTGAGCCTGACATGTGACCTGTTACAGGCTTTATTCTAGGTCTGAGCCTGGCCTGTTCAATAGCCTGACCTAGCCTGTGGCCTGTTTACAAAGTTTGTAATTTAATTCGATTATCCAAAATACTTCTAATATATAAAATATAACAATTCAATTCGAATATTCGATTATCCAAAATACTAATTTAATAAATTAGTTAAAAATACCATTAATATATATGTTCTTTCCAAAATAAATATATAAAATATGTAAAATATAATCAAAATAGATTTGTGATGTGTTGGCTAGTAAGGTATAGATAAGGGTTTGCTTGAGAGCTCTAAGGATCAAAACTTTATTTTGACAATTTGTATAATGTAATTTTAACATGCTCAGGCCGACCTGTCAGGCCTCATAGGTTTTATATTGAGCCTGGGCCTGACCTGATAAGAAAAATAGAGTTTTAAAAGAGCCTGATTATTATTTTATTTTTAAACAGGTCAAATACAAGCTAAGTCACATATCCCTGACAGACCACTTAACCTATTTTCATCCCTACTGGTCACTGTACTCACCAATGACTTTACTGTTAATCTCACCGCAAATCGACTTGTCCTCAGCTCAATTGGCTTTCAGTCAGATAATATCGCTCTGACAAGAGCCCACTTCGGTAATCTACTTCGACATCTCGAGAAGATCTTGCCATCCAAGCCCAATGATCACAATTTGACACCATCATTTTCTTTTGAGTTTTCACTCAAAACTCCACCAGTCGAGAGAGAGAGAGAGAGTATGATTGAAAGATATAAGCATCTCGCCACTGCTATAAAGCAAGCATCTATACTACACACCATAAAGTAGCTCCTATTCTTTCGATTTGCATGCCTGAAATGAGAGCTAGGGAATTATAGGGCGATCAGCTCTGGTAGTATCATCTGTGTGATACTGCGGTAGTTGCTATGGGGGTTGTGGAGGCTGGCAAGAGAGGCTTCAGGAGTTTGTACTGGAAGTTGAGGGCAGAGATCAAGAGGCAGATGAGCAAGGGAAGAAATCAAAAGCAGCGTTTGAGCTTCCACTATGATGCCTTCAGCTACGCTCTCAATTTTGATGACGCATCCTCTGCTCTCATCTGCTCCTTAACATGCTCCGTTTAAATCTAGTACATGTAAGCAATGAATACATATTCTTAGAAGAATGGTCGTTAAACTAGTTTACTTCTCGTTTTGTCCATGATCGGAGCATTGTTTAGAAAACACCTCTTTTATTATGACAATGCTGGCAAGCAAAATAAAAACTTAAATTATGAAGAGTGGGACAAGGGAGGGAAGGAAGGAAGAACAGTATTGTTTGTCACTGAGGTTGCTAACTGTATATAATTTCAAGTGCTCAGGCTAATTGACAGGAAATTTGGCAGCTTTCCTTTTGGGGGAGTGAAAGGATTGGGCAGCTTCACCTATAATTCTCATGCGTAGGACATAAATATTAGATGTGATTTATTATCTCAAACATACTTTTCAAGAAAAAACAAAGAAGAAGAGAATGCATGTGTTACTTGACCTTTTATGCTTGGATTGTTTCAGTCTTTTAACTTATTCCAGCTGTTCATAGCTGTAAGTTGTTGCAAGTCGTAGGTGAATCTAATTAAACTGTTTTGTTTATGTGGCAAATGGATGTTGGTTGAAGAGAAATATGGGAAAAATTTAGAATGATGCCCTAATTTATTTAAATCATGAAAAATAGAAAAGGTGTCTATTTTTTTTAAAAAAAAATCTCTTTAAAAGTCTCCTAAACTATAGCCAATGAATTGGAAGTGAATAATTTTCTTAAAATTTTGTTGAGTTTTTCTAAAATGTAAATTAGAATATTTTTGATCCCGTCGCGAAGTGAGTAGGATGCCCTCACAGCTGAGTGGGTTTTCGGGAAGGGTGAGGTCGCTGAGGCGGCGTGACGAGCTGGATCGCTTCCAACCTGCGAGGCAGAGACCGTTAGAACCCGTCGGGAAAAATTCCCGGCCAGGCACTCCGACGGTCAAGTCAGCACACGACGGTGGCGATGGAAGGCAATAGAACAGTATGAAAATTGCATTATCGCGCGTACCTGGGAAATACGGAGAGAGAGATATATATGGCGGGGGAAGCTGACAGACTTCTGCCCCGCCTATCACCTGTTATCGCCTAGCGAGGATAGGGTAAGACATGTCCAACGATGGCAGGGTAAAATATCACATGCTCTATTAAGGAAAGGGGCACTGCCAACTTAAGAGTGGCGTCGTTGGACGCCGCTTGACCTAACACCAAAGCATGTGATCGAGATATGGGGGACAAGATGTGGCAGACGGATCAATACCTCGGCGAGATATCCGCCACTTGGGATCAGAATGGCTCCGGTCTTACGTCGACCTTGTACAACTTCTGGTAGTCTGGTGTCAGGGAGTGGTTGTGCCGACTGGGGCATTGAGTAAGGAGGCCGGCTGAGAGCCTATGAGGGTGTCGACTGGGGCACTAAGTAAGGAGGTCGGCTGAGGACCTATGAGAGTGCCGACTGGGGCACTGAGTAAGGAGGCGGGCTAAGGGTCTATGAGGGTGCCAACTGGGACACTGAGTAAGGAGGCCGGTTGAGGGCCTATGAGGGTGCCGACTGGGGCACTGAGTAACATCTCCCTCGGCTCCGGCTTATTCCCTGAACGTGGGCCGCCACGCGTCTGAGGGAAGCTGCGCCTGGGTGGGTTTTAAACCATTTGACTTAGGAGAGAGCTATGTGGGCTGCGACGCTGAAACCCATGAGGCCTCAGCCCGCTGGCCTCCTATCTAACGGGGTCGTTCAGCTCACTACCCACCCCCCTTCTAGCTGGGCGCCAGGCTGTCGAGCCAGATCACACATAAGCTGACCCGGGATCATAAGCATCTCCATCAAGTCTAGTCGAAGGAGGCACGTAGCCCGACTGACTGGACCCCAAATCTAGTCCGAGCCTGACGCGCTCCTCGGCTACTTTGTGACTAAGCGGGGCATAGAAGCTAACCCGGGGAAGGTCAAGGTCCTGCTGGATATGCCCCCGCCCAGAAATCTACGAGAGGCTCAGCGGCTTGTAGGGCGCATCACAGCCCTATCTCGGTTTATCTCCCGATCGGCAGAGCGAGGGTTGCCTTTCTTCAAGACCCTCCGCAAAGCTACCAAATTTCAATGGGATGCTGACTGTGACAAGGCATTCGAAGAGCTAAAGACTTACCTTGCCGAACTGCCTGTGCTGGCAAAATTGGAAGTCGGGGAGACCCTCTATGTATATTTGGCCGCATCGGCTGACTCGGTTAGCCTCGTTTTGGTTAAACATGAAGCGGCTGAACAGCAGCTAGTGTACTTCTTCGCTCATTTATTAAAAGGAGTCGAGTGCCGCTACACGACACTCGAAAGGTTGATGTATGTGCTGTTGCTGGGGGCTCGGAGGCTTCGGCCTTATTTCTTGGTGCATCCTATCGTGGTATTGACGAACAGCAACCTAGGTCGAGTAGCCTCGAATCCGGAGGCATCGGGGCGGCTGATCAAGTGGACTACCAAGCTAAGTGAATATGACATCCAATACCAGCCTCGATCGGCTATCAAGGCTCAATCTCTGGCTGACTTCTTAAGCGAGCTACATTCAGACGAGATTGGAGATGCATGGCAGATATATGTCGATGGTTCGTCCGCTCGGTCGGGAAGTGAGATCGGTGTTCTGATGGTCTCTCCTAACGGAGAGAAAATGCATCTGTCTGTGTGATTGGAGTATCAAGCCACCAATAACGAGGCCGAGTATGAGGCCCTCATAGATGGATTGCAGGCCGCTAAACATGTAGGGGCGGCTCGAGTAATGCTCTACTCAGATTCTCAACTAGTCACGCAGCAAGTGGCTGGAAGGTTCGAGGTCAACAGCGACTGGCTGTAGGCTTTCGTAGAAGCTTACGATAAGCTCAAGGCTGAGTTCAAATAGGTACAAGTGAGGAAGATCCTAAGAGAGGAGAACTTCAAGGCGGATGAGTTGGCAAAACTGGCTAGTTCAGTCGGCTCATGGGTGCTTCCTCAGGCGGTTGGTCCAGCGCTGCTAGTCATGCAAATAGAGAGACAGGCTGACCTGGAGTTAGAATCTGACTAGCGAACCCCAATCATCACCTATCTCACCCGAGGTGTTAGTAATATGAGAAAAGTGTCCTAAGGCAATCGCCTTATGATTGTAATCATTTATTTTAATAAATGAATATTTACTATTTGAGTATACATGTTTATGTATTTGATTGAGATCTTAAACTCATTTACTGAATATCCGCAATACAATTCACAGTATGAGAGAATTTGTGATGAATTTACAATTAGTGATTATCTCTACATGTGCAATTGTGAAGCATTGAAATTGTCCATAGTCGATGAATTGATAAATACGGACACTATCAATTCTGTTGAGACTAACATGGGTTATTCTCTAATCAGCTGAATTCTCATTGGCTGGTGACATTGAGATGTCCGGAGATAAACATGAATGCTAGTTAAGGGAACTAGTTCATTGGAGTGACTAGCTGTAAAACATCATATGGTAGTCTACATATAGGTATGTCAGTGAAGTTCTTACTGCAGCTTAAGTGCGATGTTCCTTTGACTTGCGGTGCTCAAGTCATCTTGGTCATGAAGACTTATACCTTGCCATCTTAAGCAAGCATCTCCAAGGAGGTGTAGACCCAGGATGATTGGGTATAAGCCGAAGTGCCTGAAGATGTTTGAACAGCCTACAAAGGATTCACCACTCCTTACGAGGAGATGCATACCCGAGCCTATCGTCGGATTATTACTCGAAGCCTCTGGCCAGAGCATGACATGTTCAGAGTATGAATCTCTTAAATACATGAGAGTAATTAGAATCCGTAGGACAAGAAAACGTTACTTGGGCTAGGTGTGACGTAGTCAGCCTAGTGGGAACTGACACACATAGACCATGTCCTGAACCAAGTGGGTATAAGATGGTGAACGGAATGGGGCACGATTCTGTTGGGACCGTGTGCATGTCGACAAGGATACGGGTTCGTAAAATTTTAAATTTTTACGTGCAGCGGAAGAATTAGCATAAAATAATTTCCTAAATTATTTTAACCACGTATCTAGCATGCAACCTTATGATGTGTTGACATAATCATAAATTAAAACTTTGCGGAAAAGTAAACTAATTTACTAAGTACCTCTCGTAACTCGAAGTAAGGGACGAGATCCAACCGTAGCGTCCCTTGGAAGCTCCGCCTCTATTCGCGTCCACGCCGAGTTCTCTTCGGGATGACTTCGCAAAGTCACGAGTTTTGTGCCGACGAGAACTACTAGATTCTCGGAAGGCACAACTAGAAGAACAAGAGAAAAGATAGGAAACTAACCAACAAGAATCGGAATCTAAATTCCGAGAAGGAAGGAGATAACACCCGCTTCTTCTTCTTCGTTGGCTTCTCCTTGGTGTTGATAGCTCACGGCAACACTTGGAGAAGTTGGAGCGCCGGCCCTAGGGTTTGCAAAGGGGGGCGCCGGCCCTAATCCTTAAGGAGGGCGCCGACCCTAAGGGGATAAGAGAAGAGAGAATAAGAGAGAGAGGGAGAGAAATAAATCTCTTGATCGCACTATCGATTGGAATTAAGGGCTTGCATTTGGTTCCTTTATATAGTAGCCTCTCCCTTGCCAAGTCTCCCTCTTAACAGAATTAACGGAATTAGTTATCATAAGAAATTTATCTTATAAAGTTTCTTATGACTTATTCCGTTATTCTTAGTTTTTATTATAACTAACTTTATAATAAAACAAATTCTCTTTCCATTTTAATTATGGAATAAATTTGTATAAAATTTTCTTATCATGGATAAATCAATTCATAATTGATTTTATAAATTAAAATTAAACCAATTCATGGTTTATTTTAATTTCCATAAAAAGAATAAATTTACTACAAATTTCTTTATAAATCTCTTTATATAAATTTCTTTATATATCAATTTATTTATCCATAATTTATAAAACAAATCGCGCTAGATTTATTTTATTAATTAAACCAATTAAATTGGTTTTTTCCCCTTTTTAATGGCCGACCAAACCAAGAGGGTGGACACCGGCCGGCCAAACCAAGC
>JAGFNQ010004923.1:478010-546544 GCA_024364735.1 Boesenbergia rotunda
CTGGAAAAACTCTGCTCCTCTCCTAGAGAAAAACATACTTCAAATGACTCAAGAGGTGGCTTAAGCTCAATCTGGGTCTGCTCAGTAGGTATGGGTGATCCTTGGGGCTCAGTGCAATCTCCTTCACTCACACACCTCTCTTCTTGGTCCTCTGAAATATCAATAGAAATAGGTGATCCTTGGGGCTCTGTGTAATCCCCTACACCTAGAAAATCCTCTCCAGCTGGAAGTAAGTCTGAAACATCCTCTGAAATCCCCTGCCTCTCTTTTTCGAGGGCATACGTGAAGGGTGGCATGGAGGCAAGCCAAGGGAAGGTTTGCGTGCGCATCCGAGGGACGATAGCCAGAGGAAGAGGACTTCAAGGGGCGAGCTAAGGGAGCAGACCTGAAGGCACACGCGAAGGAGATGGTCCGGAGTGGCTGGAGCTGAGCTGTGAGGCAGGGCAGTCGACTGCCAAAACCCACAGAAAGTTCGCAGCATCGGACTAGTCGACTGCCCCAGAGGCAGTCGACTGGTATACCCCGAAACTAGCCGTTGGACAGCAATTAATGTTGAGTCAGTCGACTGCCCTTGGGGCAGTCGACTGGTGCGGGGCTGGACAGACTGCGAGTCTGTCCTTTACACCTATAAAAGGAGCACCTTTTTGCACGTGTACGGTACGGTTCCGTACAGTAACAAGGTGCTGCCCAACTAAAAAGTGTTCTTGCTTCCTCTCGCTCATTCTACGTCATTCTGTAAAAAGGAAGATCGCCGTTGTAAAGGTTTCTCCACCTAAAGGAAGTTTTCATAGTGAAAGTGGTGCTCGCAGCGTGGATCCTTGGATTAGTCACCCATCTGGGTGGATACCAAGTAAAATACTTTTGTTAGCATTATTTTAAATTTCCTTTGCATATTATTTCCGCTGCGCTAATAATTCTGTAGAGACTGAAACGATCAAAAAGTGCATTCACCCCCCTTCTGCACGCCAGAAACGATCCTACAGTTGGTATCAGAGCCGGTGCATTTTGGAAGATCTAACAGTCAACCAGAACAATTGTGATGGTGTTTCAAGAGGGATACTCCACCGCACGACCTCCGTTCTTCGACGGGAACGACTTCGCCTATTGGAAAGGTAGGATGCAATACTACCTCATGAATGATATTGAAAATTGGATAAGTGTTGCAGATGGCTTCGAGGCGCCCGTCGATGAAAGAGGAGACCCAACACCAATGAGATCATGGTCGAAGGAGGTGATGAAGAGGGCGCAATCAAATGCCAAGGCCACCACCACATTGCAATGCGGGCTGTCAAAGGAGCAACTGAACAAGGTGGGGCCATTCAAGAGCGCCAAGGAACTATGGGACAAGTTGGTTGAACTGAACGAGGGGTTCAACGAGTCCAGAAGAGCCAAGAAGGATTTACTAGTGGCCCAACTGCAATCCCTTTCCATGAAGAGCAACGAGAACGTCAGCCAGCTACATGGAAGGGTAAAGGAAGTCATAAGCGAGCTCCATGTGATTGGAGAGATGATAGAGAACTGGGACATCGTCAGGTATGTTCTACAAGCCTTCCCGAGAACCACTTTGTGGGCATCCATGGTTGATGCATACAAAGTATCGAGGGATTTGTCAATTGTTAAATTAGACGATCTTTTCTGTGAATTTGAACTACACGAGCAAGCTAATGTGTCGGCAAAAGAGAAGAAGAGGAGAAAAGAGAAGAAGAAGGTGGTCTACTCATCTTCATCCGACTCAGAGGAGTTAAGCGTCTCTATGGACAGTGACCAAGAGACCTTCATGGTAAGAAAATTTCGTAGAGCATTTAAAAGTTTATCTAACAAATCCTATGCTAGGAAAGGGGCCAAAGGTAAGGGTAAGGCCAAGGACGTAATTTGCTACAACTGCCATCAAGAGGAGCACATGAAGAACGAGTGCCCTCAACTGAAGAAAAGGGATGACAAGAAGGAAGAGAAGAATAAGAGTGACAAGAAGAAATCCAAGGGAAAGGAGAAGGGTGCCACCAACCTCAAGGCAACTTGGGATGATCCCTCATCCTCAGAGGAAGAAGAAGAGCAAGTCTCCCACTTTGCTCTCATGGCACAAGATCACTCAAACTCATCAGACGATGAACGAAGCTCAAGTAGTGAAGATGAGAGCTCCTCCACTTCGTCATCAGAGTCAGAAGCTTCGGTAAGTGAGATATACCACTTACCCTCCTTTACTTTAGTGAAAATAATTTCTAGCACAAACATGGACTTAGCTAAGGCTAGAAACAAAGTTAAGGATCTAAAAAAACAAATTGTCATGCTTAGAGTAGAAGCTACTAAGCTTAAAGATTCGCATGCTAGTTCTACCTCTTCACATGTTTCACATCTTGAAAATGAAAATAAGGAATTAAGGAAACAGGTAGGTGACCTCACAAAGGCCCTTAGGAAATTCCAAGTGGGATCTAGCAACCTAGATATGATCATCAACAGTCAAAGGACTGTGTATAACAAAGCCGGGTTGGGTTATAGGCCTAAGACTAAGGAGGTAGCATTTGTTTCACTTACCGGTAGGATTGGTGCATCTAGGAGACTAGGGGCTAAAGGAACCACAAAGAAGGCATGGGTACCTAAGAGACTTCTAAATGATGCTTATGTATCAAAGATATGGGTATCAAAAGAATATATTTTTCGTGTTGTTTAGGTAAAGGTGAAGGAGGCCCCAACAATGTGGATAGTAGATACTGGATGCTCAAGACACATGACCGGGGATGTGAGCAAGTTCACCACTATTAGCTACCTAAG
This sequence comes from Boesenbergia rotunda, assembly GCA_024364735.1. NCBI lineage: Eukaryota > Viridiplantae > Streptophyta > Magnoliopsida > Zingiberales > Zingiberaceae > Boesenbergia > Boesenbergia rotunda. The sequence continues at coordinate 480,780 of JAGFNQ010004923.1, forward strand.
AGAAGGGACGGTCTCCTTTGGGAATAGTGGAAAGTTGATAATTATTGGTAGGGGCACAATTGAGGTATCTCCCACCATTTCCATACATAAGGTACTTTTGATCAAAGACATGAAATTCAATTTATTAAGTGTAAGTCAATTATGTGATGCCGGATTTAAAGTTGAATTTCATGCTAGAAAATGCATTATTAGACATAATGAATCAAGTGTTATCATATTAGAAGGGTTTAGAGAAGCGAATCTATATTATCTTGATCTTACCTATGCTACTAACAATGATGTTAAGTGTCCAATGTCTAAAGAAGAAGAAGGGTGGTTGTGGCACCGGAGACTTGGACACGTCAACATGAGAAGCATTGCAAGAGTGACCAAGAAAGAGTTGGTGAAGGGGCTACCAATGATCAAGTACGAGAAGACCAAGTTGTGTGATGCATGCCTGAGGGTAAGCAATCAAAAGTATCACACAAAGGTAAAACACTAACTACTACTTCATTACCTTTGGAACTCTTGCACATAGATTTATTTGATTGTCATAGTACTCCCTCACTTGTAGGGAGTAAATATTGCCTAGTGATAGTAGATGATTTCTCTAGATTTACATGAGTTTATTTCTTGAAACATAATGATAATACCCTAGAGATCTTTATAGGATTTAGTAAAAGGGTAGAAAACGAAAAGAACATCAAAATAAATCGAATTAGGAGTGACCATGGTGGGGAGTTCCAAAACGCTAATTTCACACAATTTTGTGTTGAAAATGGGTACAAGCATGAGTTTTCATGCCCAAGGACTCAACAAAATGGGGTAGTTGAGAGGAGAAACCGAGCCCTACAAGAAGCTGCTAGGACTATGCTTAATGCATATTCCCTTCCTAGCTATTTTTGGGCCGAAGCGGTTAACACCGCTTGCTATATCCAAAACTGGGTATTGGTACATATGTTTTTAGGAAAAACAAGTCCATTATTTTAGAGTCTTTGGATGTAAAGTCTACATCCTAAATACCAAAGATGACCTAAGAAAATTTGAATCAAAAGCCGATGAAGGGATTTTAGTAGGGTACTCCTTGACTAGTAGAGGCTATAGAGTTTACAACAAGAGGACAAAAGTGATTGAGGAGTCCTCAAATGTTAAGTTTGATGAAACAACTAGTACCTGCCCTAAAAAGGCTTCAATTGATAAGAATATAGAGGAATTCCAACCCCTTGCCCAAAGAATCCAAGACCTACATTTGGAGGGCAATGATCAAGGGGAGTAAGAAATACCCTAGAGGATGAGGAAGAAGGGGTAAATGAACCCACAACATCTAGACCCTTGAGACATCATCATGGTTACCCTATTGACCAAATTGTGGGTGATGTCACTCAAGGAGTAAGGACTAGGTTTTACATTAGAGATCAAACTAGTCAAATAGCTCTAATCTCCCAATTGGAACCCAAGTCCATTGATAAGGCATTGGGAGATGTTGATTGGGTCTTAGCCATGCAAGAAGAGCTAAACCAATTTGAGATGAGTGAAGTATGGGAGTTAGTTCCTAGGCCCACTGATTGTACCATTGTAACCCCTAGATGGGTCTTTAGGAACAAACTAGATGACCAAGGTAAAATCACTAGAAACAAGGCTAGATTGGTGGCTAGGGAGTTTAACCAAGTTGAGGGACTAGATTATGATGAGACTTATGCTCCCGTAGCTAGGTTAAAATCAATTAGGATTCTACTAGCCTATACCGCTCACATGAGTTTCACACTTCACCAAATGGATGTGAAGTCGACATTCCTTAATGGAATCATTAAGGAAGAGGTTTATGTAGAACAACCCTTCGGGTTTGAGGACCCTAACTATCCAAGACACGTGTTCAAATTAAGAAAAGCCTTATATGGATTGAAACAAGCTCTTCGAGCTTGGTATGAAAGACTTTCTTCATTTCTAGTGTCTAAGGGGTTTAGGAGAGGAACAATTGACCCTATTTTGTTCCTAAAATCTAAGGACAAGGACATATTTGTTGCCTAAGTCTATGTAGACGATATTATCTTTGGGTTAACAAATAATGACTTCCTACAAGAATTCATCAGGTGTATGGAAGATGAATTTGAGATGAGTCTTGTAGGAGAGTTAACCTTTTTCTTAGGCCTTCAAGTTAAGCAAACTAATGAAGGTACACATGTCTTTCAAACCAAATATGCTAAGGTGACGTTGAAGAAATTTGGTTTAGAAAATGCTAAGGTAACATCTACACCCATAGGAACCAATGTGAAAATGGAAAGTGACATTGAAGAGAAAATGAGACTCTAAATAATATAGGAGCATGATTGGTAGCCTCCTACATCTAACCGCTAGTAGACCCGACATACTTTTTGCGGTAGGTATGTGTGCAAGATACCAATCTTGTGCCAAAGAATCCCATTTGGTTGTAGTCAAGAGGATCTTAAGGTATGTGAAAGGGACCCTCAACGTCGGCCTTTGGTATCCTAGAACCCCTAGTGTTGATCTAATTGGATACATTGACTCGGACTATGCGGGTTGTAAGTTAGATAGGAAGAGTACAAGTGGAGGGTATCAATTCCTTGGGTCTTCGTTAGTTAGTTGGAGTAGTAGGAAACAACCATGCGTTCCCCTATCAACAACGAAAACAGAATATGTGGCAATGGGTGGATGTGTTTCCCAACTACTTTGGATCATGCACACCCTAGAAGATTATGAGTTACATTACACCAAGGTCAAAGTCTTGTGTGATAATGTAAGTACAATCAACTTAACCAAAAATTCGGTTCACCATTCTAGGACAAAACACATTGAAGTGAAGCATCATTTCATTAAAGACCATGTGACAAGGGGAGACATAGAACTACATTATGTTGAATCAAAGTCAAACTTAGCCGACATATTTACAAAGCCTCTTCCAGAATCAGAGTTTACATCCTTAAGAAGAGGCTTTGGAATGTGTTTTGTGGAAGTATAGAGTGAACTTGGAGATATTAGCTTTGAAAAAGGGTGCTTGATCTATTAGGGTGATACATTTGACTTACTTGTACTTGTGGCACATTGTTGAACCATTGAGAGTATCAAAATATGAAAACTAGACCAACTATGGGGAAGACAAGTGTTTAATCAATGGACATTTTGCCCAAAGATCATAGTTAGACATTTTAAACCTTTGAAAACCATTTTATGCTTTACATACTTTGCCATGTTTTTAAAAGTCATGTGATTGCAAAATTGGTTTCAATGTTTGATACAAAATGTATTGGTTTTCAAAGCTTTTGGATTTTTATTAAAAGTCATGCATGCTTGAAATTTTATATAGTTTAATATTTTTCCCTGATAGAGTATAGCATTTCAAACATGTATGCAAAATTTTATAATTTTTAGAATTTTCTGGGAGTTTCTAAAATTCAGCAGAAATGCTGAAATGGGTTACTGATAGTGTATCAGTCGACTTCCCCATGGGCAGTCGACTGACACGCAGGTTTTCAACCACTGTGAGAAATTTCAGAAATTGGTAATTCTCTCATTTGATGCCACGGGTTTTGGTTGCTTGTGGCAATCATTTTGATGGTGTCAAAGGGGGAGAATATGTGGTTTAAGTTAGAATTTCAACTTGGAATGGATGGTTTAAGGTTTCTTTCTAACTTAGAACTTGAATGTTTAAAAATGGAGAAGACATGGATTAATGGGGAGGTACATCTTAGGTTCTGATATGCCTTATATTTTTAACATATTGTTGTTGTTAAGTGGAAACTTAATTTGGATTTTGATTAGAATTGAAAATGGAGAGAAGACATAGATTAAGGGGGAGGTTACCTCCTGAGGTTATTATGTCTTATGTTTTCAATTGTTATCTGTTGCTATTGTTATTGTGGCTATTATTTATCTCTAACTTAAACATATTGCCACACATCAAAAAGGGGGAGATTGTTGAGACAATCGACCCTTAAATGATTGGAAGATCATGGTTTTGATGTGTGGGCAAACATATTTAAGGTTAGAGTGTTATGTTGTATTTGATGTGTGTGATTGAGTTTGCAGGACTTGGAGAATCACACATGGTGGACTTATCCGACGGACGAGAGCCGAGGGAGGAGAGTTCCAAGGGCAAGCTGGGAAGTGGACTTCGAGGGCATACGTAAATGGTGGCATGAAGGCAAGGCAAGGGAAGGCTTGCGTGCGCATCCGAGGGACGATAGCCATAGGAAGAGGACTTCAAGGGGCGAGCCAAGGGAGCAGACCTGAAAGCACACGCGAAGAAGGTCCGGAGTGGCTGGAGCTGAGCTGTGAGGCAGGGCAGTCGACTGGCTTTGGGGGCAGTCGACTGCCAAAACCCACAGAAAGTTCGCAGCATCGGACCAGTCGACTGCCCCAGAGGCAGTCGACTGGTATACCCCGAAACTAGCCGTTGGCCAGCAATTAATGCTGGGCCAGTCGACTGCCCTTGGGGGGGGCAGTCGACTGCCCTTGGGGCAGTCGACTGGTGCGGGGCTGGACAGACTACAAGTCTGTCCTTTACACCTATAAAAGGAGCACCTTTTTGCACGTGTACGGTACGGTTCCGTACAGTAACAAGGTGCTGCCCAACTGAAAAGTGTTCTTGCTTCCTCTCGCTCATTCTACGTCATTCTGTAAAGAGGAAGATCGCCGTTGTAAAGGTTTCTCCACCTAAAGGAGGTTTTCATAGTGAAAGTGGTGCTCGCGGCGTGGATCCTTGGATTAGTCACCCATCTGGGTGGATACCAAGTAAAATACTTTTGTTAGCATTATTTTAAATTTCCTTTGCATATTATTTCCGCTGCGCTAACAATTCTGTAGAGACTGAAACGATCAAAAAGTGCATTCACCCCCCCTCCCCTCTGCACGCCAGAAACAATCCCTAAGTGAGTGAGAATGTACTTGGGAAGGGAATCCCTAGGTGAGTGAGCAAGGGCAGTCTGGGGCAGTCGACTGATAAAACTCACAGAAGGGTTCTGGCCTGGGACCAGTCGACTGGCCTGGGGGCAGTCGACTGGTAGGTGGCTGATGAGTTGGCTGAGAATTCGAACGTTGGGGTGCAACGGTCGAATTTCAGTGGCACCAGTCGACTGCCCTGGGGGCAGTCGACTGGTAGCAAGGGTTTCAGCCCGAGTCCTATTTAAAGAGGACTCCGTGGTGGCTGAGATTCTTGACGAGTTTGGTCTTGGTTAAAGGCCAAACAGTAGTCTTTGTGCTCAGAGGTTCTCAAGGTGTTGTGGTGAGGTTTCTCCACCCACAAGGAGCGACGAGAGCTAGCCGGAGGTTATCCGGGGAGTGATCCATCAACGGATTCTTGGATTAGTCACCCGGCCGGGGTGGATACCAAGTAAATCCTCGTGTTAGCATTGGTTAGTTTTTGTTTGATTATTTTTATTGTATATTCCGCTGTGCAAACTAACCGTGTAGGAAGAAAGGTGTTCGAGATGCTATTCTCCCCCCTAGCGTACCGGAACGATTCTATCAATATTCTCTAGGGTGCTTCATGGCATCAAATATGCTGAATTGGACTACTGTGTCTCCAATTTCCAGTGAATGTGTGTCAGCATATACATCTATCTTTGTTCTCACAGTCTTCAGAAATGGCCTCCCTAGGATGAGTGGAGATCTATGTGCATGGTAATCTCCCTCCATGCCCATAATGTAAAAATCTGCAGGAAATATCAGCTCCTTCACCTTAACTAACACATCTTCAATAATCCCAGCGGGGTGGGTCTGACTCCTGTCCGCTAACTGAATCACAACTCCGGTAGGCTGTAAAGGGCCTATGCCAACATCTGGAAGCTGATCTGGCATCACATTAATGGAGGCTCCTAAATCTAACATAGCATCATGGAACATGGTCCTCCCTATCTCACAAGATACAGTAAAAACTCCAGGGTCTTCACACTTCTGAGGAATGACATGAATAAGTGCTGAATCATTTTTTCCCAAGCTGACCAACTCGTTCTCCTTCAACTTCTTCTTGTGAACACATAAGTCTTTCAGGAACTTTGCATATTTAGGAATCTATTTAATCATGGTCAACAAGGGTACATTGATCTCCACTTTACTAAACAATTTCACTAGTCATTGTATTCCTTAGGCTTCTCTTCTTCCACTTGCTTCTTAGCTTGAGTTTTGTGCTGAGGGAATGGCAAAGAAACTCTCAAATCCTCCTCTTGAGCCGAAAGTTGAGGGGCTGAAATTGGGACTGATCTCCCCTCTGAAGTAGCTGCTGTGAACTCCCCTTTTCCACTGATTTCTTCTTCAGTTCCACCAAAATCATAGGATTACTTGAGGAAGGAGTTAAGCTTGAACTAGGGGTGGAACCAACTAAATTCGAGATGATTTAGGGCTGTTTGGGGCTGGAAATGAAGGTGTTGTCCTGTTTTCAGAAAAATAAGCTCTTGGACCATTTTGAGTTGAAGTACCCTCCCACTCCTCAAAGTAATAGCACTAACGTTTCACTTGGGATTGGGAGTAGCTTGAGAAGGTAGTTGGCTTGATCCTTGAGCTTGCATTTGATTCATCCTACTAGCCAATTGTCCAATTTGCCTCTCAAGGTTTTGTATGGTGGGATCATTCCTTTATTGTTGCAAAAGTTGTTTAAGCATCTCCTCTATCCTTTGTTGTTGCGCATTTCCCCAACTAGAGCCTCCATAGCCCCCTTGGTTAGCATGAGACTTTGATTGACCTTGAAATGATGATTGAGTTTGTTGAAATTGTTGAACTTGCTGAGATCATTGAAAGTAGGGTTGTTGGGGCTGATTATAGGACTGAAATGATTGAGAAAATTGTTAAAATTTTGCAGAGAACTTGGTTGAAATGGTTGAGAATTGTAACTCTGAAAATTCTGAGGTCGAGGTTGAAATTGTGGTTGAAAGGGCTAAAATTGTGTGGGTTGAAAATGCTGAGTTGAAGGCTGAAAACCTTGGTTGAATGACTGATAACCTTGCTGTGAAAACTGATTTTGCTGCTGAAAATTCAAACTTCCTTGAAACCCTTGCTGATTCACTTGAAAAGGTGGCTGATTTCCTTGATAGGGTTGTTGAAATATTGAATTGGTTGTTGAAATGACTGAAATTGTTGTTGTCCTTGCTGAACTTGCTGAAAATTCTGTTGAGGCTGTTGATAGGGTTGTTGTGATGGTTTTGCTGATAAAAATAATTCCCATACTTCAAGTTTAGATGATCTCTCCAACCCGGATTATATGTGGATGATTAGGGGTTGTTTTTGGTTTGGAATTGTCCCTAGTCAAAGCAACTAATGTCTCATCTTGTTGGAGGTTAGGACATAGATCCGAATTATGGTCTTGGCTTGAACAAATACTGCATAACCTCATCACTTGGCTTGAAGGTGGTACTGAGAAATTCTGATTTTGACTCACATTGTTTAGAGTCATTTGCTTTACTAGGGATGTGAGCTCCATCAATGAATTCGTAATTTCTTTCTGCTCATTTGATACCATCTGAACTTCATTAACTCCTCTGGTGGACAAAACTCTACTCCCAAATTGCTGTGAGTTCTCTGCCATTTTAAAATTAGCTCCCTAGATTGATCTGGTGTTTTGTTTACTAGAGCTCCTGCTGCTGCAGCGTCTATCATGATCCGATCCATCTGGAGAAGTCCCTCATAAAAATACTGAATAAGTAGCTGCTCATTAATCTAGTGCTGTGGGCAACTAGAACAAAGTTTGTTGAACCTTTCTTAGTAGTCATACAAAGTTTCTCCCACTACTTGCTGTATTCCACAGATGCTCTTCCTGATGATTGCTGTCCTTGATGCTGGTAAGTATTTCTCCAAGAATGCTTTCTTCATAGAAATCCAGTTGGATATATACCCTGTAGGTAAGTAGTAAAACAAATCCTTCGCTGCTCCAGTAAGGGAAAATAGGAATGCCCTCAGCTTGATATCTTCCTCTGAAATACCCTGAGGCTTCATGGTAGAGCAGACAACGTGAAACTCATGTAAATGTCTGTTGGGATCCTCCCTAGGCTGACCTTGAAATTTGGGCAAAAGATGAATCAGTCCTGATCTTAATTCAAAATCTCCAGTGAGCTCTGGGTAGGCAATACAGGAGTACTGAAAAGCATCATCTGGTGCTGCTAGTTCCATCATAGTTTTCTGGTGGTCTGCCATAGGATCAACTGAATAAGTAGAAATAGGCTGAGTGGGAATAATGTCAAAGGCTCTGAAACACTGAGTTGATTCCTCCTGGCTCTGAAGTTCTTTCAATTTCAGGATCAAAGTTTTCAAGAATACCACCTGCAGATCTGGTCATACACAAATACGAAAATCGCAGCAAATGTATACAGAATAATGGAGCAAATGTATACAGAATAATGGAGCAAATGTAATGAATCACAAAATATATAGATAAACACAAAAATAGATCACAAGATATGAAATAAGCACACAAGCTAAATCAAACAAACTCAACTAGTAGTTCCCCGGCAACGACGCCAAAAATTTGATGCACCCAAATTTAGATGTCACGAATGTGGGTACTCAAATTTAGAAGTTTATAAAGCTAAAAACCCTTGCTAGCAAATTAGAAATGTAGAGTAGGGGCCTCAGGTCGTATTTTTTTAGGACTAGTTTAGAGTGTTTGAATCGAGCTCGAAAGTTATTTGTCGTTAAATGATTTGGGTTTTCGGAGTAAATCGGGGTTTTGTTTTGCAAATAAGAATAGAAGTGAAATTGGAAATGGAGTTGACTTGACTAGAGTTAAGCTATGTATTGCAAGAATGAAATTTAACCACTAGGGCAATTTAACATAACAATTTGAAGTTGCAAGCTTGAAATATAGAACTGAAATCAATTTCAGAGATTTGCTAAGCTGAATAAAATTCAGAAATGAGAATTACAGCAAGTTGGAGACTAAAGCAGGGTAAATTGTGGAGGCAATTTCCAGATCGGTCGACTGACCGATCAGCTACAGGCCTGATCAGACTGATGACCGATCAGGATATGTCTGGATCTGTCGAAGAACCGATCAGTAGCTGAAATGCATACTGAAAAACTACTAAGACGTTATAGAATTGAACGCAGAAACAAATTTACAATCTAAAGAAACCAATTCAAGTTCTTCACCAAGATTTCTCCTTGCCGTCACACAAAGACTCGAGCTCAGAACCCCTTTTGCTCGAGAATCGACCAAAACTCAGCTGCAGAGATCAAATCGCGTGGCTTGAAGTAAAATCTGAACTCCTTCCGATCCTCTCTTCTGCGATGATTTGGATGGCAAGTAGCAGCTCCAGACACCTCGAACCAGCTCAGAGAACCCCTTTGATTTGGCCCGATTGATGAAGAAATGGAATCGGCTGAAGGTTGATCGGATGGAGCTCGCTCATGGAGAAACCCTCGCCGGAACTTTCAGACACGAAGAGATTGCGATCCTTCCATCGAACTGAGTCTCGATGAATCGAAAACTGGGAAACAACTTGATCTGGGGTCACCTCCGATCGAAAACTGAAGAACACCAAGAACAGATAGAAAAATAAGTGTTGCGATTTGGCGACGACGAACTCTACGAGAGGGAATTCCTCATTTATATTTCCTTTTGAATTTTGGACGGCTGTGATTGCTTCCATCTCATCCAACGGTCAGATCAGGTCAGATCGATCCCAAACTTCCCAGATCCTGATCAAGGGCTCTGATCTACTGCTCCTTAACTCAAATCACTCAGATCTGAAGCGGATGGCTCAGATCTTCTCTTCTTTAGCTTGGACGGTCTAGATCTTCTATTGCTCGATCCAGCGGCTGAATTAATTCTGATCTGGCCCAAACATTCAGATCTTGATCCATGAACTTGATTAAGTCTTTCTTGAGCTTGGAATGACCAGAAGTTGGAGGATGACTTAGATCTAACTGTTCTCTTGGATGGACGACCCATGTTAACCTGATGCTTGATCCATTTGATCCGGATCCAATTCTGACCTATGTTTGACCCAATATGATCCAGGTCCATGATCATCTGAATCCTACAAAATGATATTAAATTTTAGTGCCAAAACATTTCAACTATAGAAAGAATTGACTTTAAAGATACAATGGAGACAATCCATGAAACCTAATATAATGCAAACTTAAGCATATGAATAATGGATCAAAACATGGATTTGAAGGCCTAATTTAATCAATAAAATGAAAGTTATCATGAAGCCAGGTGACGGGAATCCCGATGAGTGAAGCCGGATGACGAAAACCCCGGTAAGTGAAGCCGGGTTCTCGTGAGTGAAGCCGGGTGATGGAAACCCCGGTGAGTGAAGTCGGGTGAAGGAAACCCCAGTGAGTGAAGCCGGGTTCTGGTGAGTGAAGCTAGGTGATGGAAACGCCGGTGAGTGAAGCCGGGAGACGGAAACCTCGGTGAGTGAAGCCAGGCCCTAGCGAGTGAAGCTGGGTGAAGGAAATCCCGGTGAGTGAAGCCGGGTCCTAGCGAGTGAAGCTAGGTGAAGGAAATCCTTGTGAGTGAAGCCGGGTCCTAGCGAGGGAAGCTAGGAGAAGGAAACCCTAGTGAGCGAAGCTAGGTCCTAGCGAGGGAAGCTAGGTTGAACAAAGTCTCGGTGAGTGAAGCTAGGTATGAAGTCTTGGTCCGGTGGACTAAGCGTGAGTCAGCCAAGTGTCAGGATCGGTCTGGAGTCCGATCAGAAGTTGGCACGAGTTCTCTTGTTAATAGATCGGTCTTGTGACCGATCCAGGGCGTCTGATCGTTCTGGTGAACGATCAGAAAGAGAACAGAATGCTTTTGTTTGGCTTCTGATCGTTTATGTGAACGATCAGAGGGAGATCAGAATGTTTCTGTTTGGCTTCTAATCATTCTGGTGAACGATCAGAGTGAGATCAGTAGGGTTATGGAGAAAACACTGATCGGTCAAGGTGACCGATCAGGATGGGTCTTGATCGGTCCAGAGGTGACCTGATCGGTCACTGTGACCGATCAGGGCACAACCTGATCGGTCATGTGACCGATCAGGTCAAGGAACCTGTGGGTTGTGGCTTGAAATCCTAGTAAGCTGTTGGATCGGTCTGGTGATCGATCCCCGATCCCCGATCGGTCAAGGTGATCGATTAGAGCTTGCTTGGATCGATCAGGCTGGAGCCTGATCGATCAGGATCTTCACTGATCGGTCCGAGTGACCGATCAATGTCTGAACTTTAATTTGAAAACATTGTCAGACTTCTGATAACGCTTTGAATCACTTCTGATTTATCTGTTACAATGCTGATTTGCTTTTGATTTGCTGTGCTAAGCCTCTGTTGAGTGTGCAGGTAATGCAGGGATGACACAAACCATGAAGGAGGGTCAATTGGTGACTTTCCTTCGGTCAGGTTTGTTTGTTTTCCATTCGCAGGATTCAACGGCTTCTGGCGCGGGCTGACAACTGTTTGGCGGAGCTGGCGACTGGCCTGGGGCTCGGCTAAAGAGGTTTCAGTGGACTGAGCCCAGTAGAGGCCAGTGGGTTGGTGACGGAGGTTGTTGCAGATGCTCCTGGTGAGCTGCAGACGCGCCTGGTGGTGACCTACTGATGAGCAGCGACTTAAAAGAAGGCTGACGAAGAAGAAGAGAAACAACTCTGAACATTGAATGGTGTTTGAGAGCTTCGCGAGTTGATCAACAAGTAGACACGAAGAGCTGAAGGTTCTTGCGTGAGAGTTGTGCTGGGTTGAGCTTTGTGAAGTGTTCTCGTCTCTTTGCGCTTTCTTTGCCTATGCTTAAGCTTGGTTTGTAAGTTCTTTCTCGAGTCTTTGTGTGCTTAATCTGATATCATTCTTCAGACTGTTGTGGAGAGGTTTCTCCACCGAGAAGTAGGTTCTATTCTATCCGGATTTCCGGGGCTTGATCTGCACACGATCAAGGGAACACCCACCTCACGGTCACACCAAGGAGTAGGGGCAAGTTATCCTCGAACCTTGTAAACCTTCTGAGTTAGCGTTGGTTTTCTGTTTGTTCTTCTATTTCTGTCATTCTGTGTTTTCTTCCGCTGCTAACCCTAATCGCAGAAACTTCAAAGAAACAAAAGTTTGTGTGTCTGGCTATTCACACCCCCCTCTCTAGCCATCCAAGGTCCAACATACAGGACAGCCAAAGGATGATCCAGTTGAACCAAAGAACAAGGTGGACCTCACCTGTTATGGGTGTGGAAAGAAGGGGCACTTCAAGTCCGAGTGACCAAATGCGAAGGAGACAAAGAAGCAACAGAGGAAGATGACGTTGCAAGCAACCTGGGACGTGTCGTCTTCGAAATCATACGAGGATGAACCAACGCACTCCAACCTCCTCGCCTTAACGGCTAAAGATGAGATCGACTCCCAATCAGACGAAGAAACGGAGCACGGAACAGTTTCACTGTTGGAAACAAGCCGACTTAAGGTAACATGTTTTTCCGAACCGGATCTTTATGGATTAATTTCCTACTTATCTCACAGACTGGCTATGTTCAATGACTGGGTCAGGTCTTTCCGAAAGGAGGTAAAACCCCTTAAGGAAGAGATTAGCTCGAGTCCTTTGACTCAGCAAGTTCGGGAAGAAACTCAACTCAAGTCCAAAGACTTGAGGAAGAGAATTCCTCCCTGAAAGCTCAAGTCAAAGAACTCAGAGCAAATTTGGAACAATTTACCCTGGGTTCCAAGAATCTTGATATGATTCTTGGAAAATAGAAATGTGTTCTAAATCGATCTGGAATTGGGTTCAAATCCAATTCGCGAGTTAGGTCATACTACTCAGTAATTAACCGCTCTAGCATCGGAGTCCAAGCATGGGGCCCAAAACTAAGCTTGACTAATCAAGTCAGACTAAATCAATATTGGATTCCCAAGATCATATCTATTACTTAGATAGACTATATCAGGGATATGATCCAGGGGAGCCAATAAAAGGATTATTTATGTGGTTAGATAGTTTTTGATTGAATACCTTCCTTGATGCTTGTTTATTTATTTATTTCTGTAAATTATCATGCTTAGGATTAGAATTGGTTAGTTAAGGACTAGATCTGGTTGAAACATACACAACGGGCGAGCTAATAGTACGTTAGGAAAGCTATCTAGGGAGTCAAGTAGGGGAAGACACCTCCTATTTGGTCTTCTTAGTCCTATAGAACTAGCCGAAGCTACCTTGACACATCCTCAACTAGTTAGACCAAGATTTCTGAGTGAGGAGTTTAAAAATACTATTTCTTTATGCGGCTTTGTCTCGGAATAAGTTGTTGATCTAATAAGGCTAAGGCCAAAGAAGGCCCCTGTGCCTCGCCATGACCTGGAAGCCAAATATTGAAATTTATTTTTAAATAACTAATTCTTAAATCTAAATCTAACTTAAGGTTTAATCATATCTTAGATTTAATTTAATTTTCAAGATAAAATTGAAAGTATCTCACAAAATAAATAAGGATCCCTGTTTTATCACTTAGAAATTGGTAAGATGATTAGGATGAATAAAAGTTAGATCAATCCAAATCTTGTTAATTTTTCCTCATGATAAAAATTCTTTTTCAAATTTATGTTTATCTCTTTCAAAAGTTCATTTTCAAATTTTCTTAATCTTTTTCAAAAAATTCTTTTTAAAAAATTTGTTTTTCAAATCAAACTGTTAGTTTGAACACTGTCTCAGAAAATGAATATAGATTTAACATACTTGATCACTTAAATTTAGTGAGACATATTAGGCAAGTAAATTTGAATAACCTATCTTATGCTTCTACTAAACTAGATCCAAACTAAGCCATTTTATATTTAGGAACATAAAAATTTGGACTAGTAGATATTGGATAGTGGGTGCCCCAGACATATGACTGGAGATGAGTCAAAGTTCACTAAACTAAAATACAAGGACCTAGGAATAGTGACATTTGACAACAACGCTACACTTAAGGTTAATAATTTTTAAAAGAATAGATTTAATTTATAAATAAATTTTATTTCGTGTTATTTTTTAAAAAAGAAATCAATTTTAAAGCGACATCAACTGAAATTTTTCGCATTTTACACAAATTCTTTTGTTGAATATTCATAAAAGGGACATCTTTTATTAACCTTGCCAAAAATGGCAGATCACATGTTTAAAAAGAAGGTGAGAGACATATTTATTGACGATGAGTCCCCCTTTAGTTAATTAACAGCTAGCCTTCTTCGATCCTTTATGGAAAAACGCAAGATCCATGAGCTGCATGCCAAATATGAAAACAAATAAATGAGCAGCTAGTTAAGAATTATCTAATAAGAGATGAACCCTATTTGAAGAATAAAATCATTAAAAAAAATTATTATGGATATATATATCTTAATTAATCAAAATCAACTCACATGGATCATTCACCGTTTGAAATCCATCACCGGTACAAAATTGTTGTTGAGATTGATGGTTCTTATAGTTGAGGTTCAAGGCAACAGAGGCATGATCCACCACTGTGTTGGGATTGTAGCATGAGCCCCCTGGTTGAATCGAGCTACAATCAACAATGCCATTGCATAACCTATCGATGTCCCTTTGTAATGCATCTGTACTTGCAATGGGGCTTGCTATGCACCATGTTCTTGCCTATAAAATGCACAAATTAATTAACACTTATTCAATTAAAAAATATTACAATAACCTTTGCCAAAAATACACGTTAATTGAAAATCGAAGTAACTTACCACATTACGATATCCTCCAAAATCTCTCGACTCTTTAAAAATAAGAAAAGTAAAGAGATTTTGTTAGAACCAAAATTTACATATGAGAGTCAAATTTAAGTAAGAATATCTCCTACCAAAGCATGCATGGTAAAATGATAAATCTTTCTATTGAATTAACTATATATGATTCAACCTGTTGCGATAATATAGCACGAGCAAATGATCACATTGAAGAGCACACAAAGGATCACTCCTTTTGTCCACGCCATCCCTTCACTCTAGTCTTCTTATGTGTAATGCTTGTTAAGTGATATGTCTTTCCTCACTTCTTCGTTGACTTTTATAGAGGTGTTATGAAATCTTTCAAATGATTTATGGAAATTCAAATAAAAAATATTGACCATAGAAACTTACCATTTTCATGTGCTGGTCAGAAAGAATATTTTTAAGAGATATCTATTTGTTTAGATTTAAAATAAATATATTTTATTTATAATACAATCTATACCCTACTTTCATTTTCAATCATAGTAAACATGCATTTATATTTCTCACAATTTATAATTAAAATAGTAATTTTATAATCAATTTAAAGCAATATTCCTACTGTTAATTTTTAATAAAATAAAATATTTTAATATACCAAGTATTACATATATATAAAAATAATAACAATGGAAGTTATGCTTTAAAAAAATAAAAATATTTATCATTGACATTTTGATACATTCTAAAAATAAAATGTGTAATCTTAATTACTATAAATATAGTAAGAAAAATATATTTTAAAAATATGTTGCAAATTAATAAAAAAAATACAAACAATCTTTTTTTTAATCAAACATATGTTATTTATTACTAATATTAAAATTCTTCTTAAAGCTGTAATTTATAATTTTCTTTTTAGAGTGTTAGATAAATTTTGTTAAAATTAAATTTATTATTATTCAATTGAAATACTTTTAGGCTACGTTTGGTAAGGTGTAATTAGTCTTATAATGTAATCAAGATTACATTACAAGATTGATTACTTTGTTTGATACAATGAGTCCTACATTGATGTGTAAGTTGGAAATTGGATGTAATCAATGCAACAGAGGCATGATCCACCAGTGTGTTCTTGCACCCGGTTAAGTATGTAGGTTGCAGCCAATAATGCATCTCCCCAATAGGAAATTGACAAATTAGCTTGAGCCATCATCGACCTAACCATTTCAAGAAGAGTTCGATTTCTTCTTTCAGCAACTCCATTTTGCTGTGGAGTTCCAGGGATAGTTAACTGTCTAATAATCCCTTTCTCATTACATATTGTCTTGAACTGATCAGACAAGTATTCACCTTCACGGTCAGTGCGTAAGGTTTTAACCTTACGTTCCAATTGATTCTCAACTTCGTTCAAATAACGATTAAAGCAATCTAATGCTTCAGATTTATGAGAAATCAAGTACACATGACCAAAATGCGTGAAATCATCAATAAATGTAATGAAATATGAACTACCATTTCTAGCTTTCATGTTCATCGGACCACAAATATCCGAATGAATCAATTGCAATGGTGAATCAGCCCTAATAGCCTTACCAAACGGTTTCCTAGTTGCTTTTCCAGCAAGATAGTGCTCACATATAGACAAGTCAACTTTAGCACGAGTGCCGAGCAGACCCTCTCTTTCTAATCTATTCATTCTTTCTTGTCCTATATGTCCCAATCTAGCATACCAAACTTCATCATTAATATCAACATCACTAGTAAGAGCAATGTTTGAAAAACAACCATTATTTCCACAATTAACATCTAGTTCTACATCAAGAACCATGAAACCGTTTGATATAAAACCATATCCAATTAACACAGAGTCAATTTTAAGTTCTACTCGACGACTGTAAAAATTCATACAATAACCCAATTCAAGAATCTCAGGAGCATACAGGACATCATGCAGAAACAATGTACGCCCACCACGAAGGTTGAGTTTGCAAGTGCCAATTCCTTTGACTTCAATTCTTGCATTGTTTCCCACATATATCCACTTATTGCCAGCTGGTACGCGACCGGTACTCCCACGTATGTAGTTCGATCACGAGCTACATGGTTCGTTGCTCCTGAATCTATAATCCACAAGTAAGAATCAGCTAACAACACCGGAACTAGCAACATAAAGCTCATGAAAAGAAGACAAACATGAATTTACCTTTTCGGCTCAGTATACTCCCGAGCAAAATGACCCTTCTTGCCACAGTTGTAGCAAGTTAGTTTGCCTTTAGGTTTCTTTCCATTCTTCTTTCCTTTTTTCTTGATTGGGTCTTGCACAGTAGTAGCACCAGCTTCTTTTCCATTTCCCTTTCCTTTCTTAAACCATTTTTTCTTATTCTTGGATCCAGAACCTTCAGCTACAAAAGCTTGTTCAGAAATCCTTGCGAATTCTACTCTCTCCGCCTCCAGTTCAATATGGCGTGAGACATCAATGAAAGTCCTGATACTCTCACTGTGAGTAAGGTTCTGCTTCATTGTTTCCCAAGAATCAGGAAGGGAACGAATAACTGCTTGAACCTGTTGTTCGTCGGTCAACTCATGACCAGCAGTCTTAAGCTCCCGAATCATATTACCCATTTCTCTCAGATGTTGGGTCATCGTTACATTCGGGCGCTTTTTACAACTGTCAAACTGATTGTCAGTTGACGAAGCTTGCTCACACTAACTCCACTGTATCCTCTTTCAGGGCAACCCAGACAGCATGAGCTGATGGTAGTGGCTCATACTCAAATACCAGGTCATCTACCATTGAACTAATCAATATCCCCTTTGCAGTGGAGTCCTTTGCCCTATAGGCATCAAGATCCAATCTGTACTGTGCAGTTGAACCAACAGCAGTTCTACCATGAAATGATTTACAGCCTCCAGAACTTCTTGTTCCTCAAGAACATATTGTATCTTGAGATGCCATATTTTATAGTTGTCCCCATATAATTTCTCTCTCTTGTTCAGTTCAGCTATGATGTTCTTAGTTGCCATGATCTATCATGAATAAACAAATTATTAATTAATTCAGTGTATAACATATGTACATAATTTTTGATTGACTCAATGTAAACTTGACTTGGTTTACGAAATCAAGTATAACTACGTTTCCAATCATCATTCGTATAATCCAATCTAATTAACATTGATCAATTATATTACATACATCCCATTAAACGAACTAATCATTTGTCTTAAATATGAACTAATCATATAAATGAACAAATCATATAAATGAACTAATCATTGAATATGAACTAATCATATAATGAACTAATCATTGACAAGTCAGTTAACACATAACATAACTTTATTTAATAGACTTAATAAGTTGGTACAACAAACAGAATTCAATGAACTAGATAAGTTGACATCATTCCCATAATAAAAAATATATGGCAGTGGCTATCACTGTCTCGTTCATATCTAATCGGCCAGTTGATCAGGCTCGGGATCTTCCACAGATTCTATCGGATCTTCCTCAAATATTTCAGGATCTTCCTCGATCATTTCAATATCAGGATCTTCCTCAAATATTTCAGGATTTTCCCCAGGCATTTCGGGATCGTCCTCGAACATTTCGGGATCTTCCTCTGGGTCCTCCTCAGAATCCACTATTGGATCCCACTCGATTTCCTCAGGATCCCCTTGGAATTCTTCAATCAGATCCATCTCTGGATCCTCTTCAAATTCTTCAGGATCCTCTTCCAGATCGTCCTCAGAATCTTCCAGATCCTCTTCCAGATCGTCCTCAGAATCTTCCAGATCCTCTTCTGAAAAATTCTGGCGAAGTAGTTCTCTGCACAACTCGGTATATGAGATACGTCCTTCGTAGCATCCCCAAATACCTCTTGCAGCTACTTCAGCACGTCTTGGCAAAGAACTAATCAATGCCCCGATCCGGTAGTTATCTAGGACTGGAAACTCTTCCTGTTCGAGTTTCCAAAATAGACGATCAAGCCTTCCCATATGCCCTAGAATGCCTAGATGTGGGAGGTAGTCAATCTCCTCTATCTGTTCCCTCAAATGATTCCGTCGCACATCTCGACGAGTCATTGTGGTAATAAATCTCGGTNACCACAGTTGGACGCGTGGTAACCCACACACCGATGCCATCACGGAAACTGCATCAGATAAAAACTACTCAACCAACCCCCGATTCAGGGAGTACCCTGCGCCGCCACTTCACCAGTCGGACGCGTGGCTGCCCACGCTCACTGGCCATCACCCGACCCGGTCCGTGGCACTCGGACACACCGGTCGGCTCCCGAGGTACGGGCTAGCCCACCCCTACACCCCCTACATCATTATATCCAGGGTACGGCCCTGCTAGCGGGGTTCGGCATGCCTTACTCATCTCTGACACTTCTCGCGGTCAATCCGCCAAGCCAGTACTTTCGTACTGCTCGAGCACCCCACGCCATGCCGCGCTACTCCTAAGTGCTCCCTACGAGCTGACAGTCATCACACTCTTGTCTCGTCGATACGACTAAGGGTTGTCAGCTCCCCCAGCTATATAAGCTTCGCACTCCTTCTACCGCAGGTACGTTGATATGCGCGCACGAGCTCTCTAATCTATTGCCTCATTTTCAATTCTACTATTGCGCCTGCGGATGTTGACTTGACCGTCGGAGTGCCTGACCGGGGAAACCCCCGGCGGGTTTGCTGAGGGTCGTTGTTTTATAGTGCTAAGTCGGAGCGCCACCAGGTCGTCGCCACCTCACCAGCTCGTGCCACCCGGGAGTCCATCTGGCCCGGAGGCTCACCACCCCGCTTCGAGACAGGATCAAATTTGGCGCTAAAAGAAGGACATCTTGCCTGATCGGAAGCGAAGATGGAGGAGTCTAACCGGGTGTGGATGGCCACCACTCCCCAGAAATACGAGCTACCACTCCTCCCGCACGCGCATCGCAGTCCAGCTTGCGCAGCTAAGCTCATGCTAGGCGAAGCACCTGTATCCCACCGGACGGGGGAACACGGTGTTGAAAGGAGTCTACATAGCCTTACACAAGTCTACCCAGGGGAGTTCTCCCCCTCCGAGCTATTAAAAGGAGGCATTTCTCAACTTCCGCGCATTCAGCGAAAGTCAGCGCTTTTTTAAGGGCAGCCTAGTAGCTTGCTCCGCACCCATTATAAATGGGGATCCGCTCCCACTATTCCTCATCTCTCGCCGGGAAGCCTCGGCTCGACTCTCAGCGGACGCGTGGCGACCCACGCTCCCTGAGTTGTCCTTCACCGGAAAGCCTCGGCTCGGCACTCAGCGGACGGGTGGCGGCCCACGCTCCCTGAGATGTCCGTCACCGGGAAGCCTCGGCTCGGCTCTCAGCGGACACGTGGCGGCCCACGCTCCCTGAGATGTCCATCACCGGGAAGCCTCGGCTCGGCTCTCAGCGGACGCGTGACGGCCCACGCTCCCTGAGATGTCCGTCACCGGGAAGCCTCGGCTCGGCACTTAGCCGGACGCGTGGCGGCCCAAGCTCCCTGAGAGGTCCCCCCGACCGGGCAACTATATTCTCGCCCCGTGCGAGTCTTTCCCTCGGATCGGCTCTCAGCCGGACGCATGGCGACCCAAGCTCCCTAAGAGGTTCCCAGACCAGGCGGCTATATTCACGCCCCGTGCGAGCCTTTCCCTCGGATCGGCTCTCAGCGGATGCGTGGCGGGCCAGATGTTCGTCACCGGGAAGCCTCGGCTCGGCTCTCAGCCGGACGTGTGGCGGCCCATTCTCCCTGAGAGGTCCCCTGACCGAGCGGCTATATTCTCACCCCCGTGTGAGCCTTTCCCTCGGAACGGCTCTCAGCCGGACGCGTGGCGGCCCACGCTCCCTGAGGGTCCCCCGACCGGGCGGCTATATTCTCGCCCCGTGTGAGCCTTTCCCTTGGCTCGGCTCTCAGCGGACACATGGCGGCCCACACTCCCCGAGATATCCGTCATCGGGAAGCCTAGGCTTGGCTCTCAGCAGACGCTTGGTGGCCCACGCTCCCTGAGATGTCCGTCACCCGGAAGCCTCGACTCGGCTCTCAGCCGGACGCGTGGCGGCTGATGGACCCAAAATGACTGTCACGAATGTGGGTCTCAAATTTAGATATTTATAAATGAAAGCTGGAAACCCTTTTTGCAATCAAAGAATAAAAGCGTAGTAAAGGGGCCACAGGTCGTATTTTTCTCGGGGGCTAGTCCAAGTTGTGTGACTCGAGCTTGCGTTAATGTGTCGTTACTATTTTTGGGTTTCAAATAGAATTTGGGTTTTGGTTTTAAATGAAATGACGATGCAATGAAAAGGAAATAAAAGTATAAGAAAATGTAGAACTTGACTAAGTGAACATCTACGAAATAGAAGGCAACTAATGCAATCGAACAATTTGAAACTTGTTCAACCAAGCCACTAATTGATTCTGTCACAATCTGGCTTGAAGTGCAAACTAAAATACAGAGTAAATGAATCTAACCAAAATTAAGCAGTCCAAAACAAATAGATGTAAAAATTCTGCCGAACACTAACTTGATACCAAGAAAAAGCAACAAACTTGACACCAAAAGTTGGAACTAAATGCAATCTATTTTTTTACTGATACAGGGCAAATAATGTAGAGCAAGGGAATTGAATGTAAAATTCAGAACACAAATGAATGCAAGAACGCAAGAACTGAACACAATTTCGGATCACAACTGAATTGAAACAATCACTTAAAGGTAGAGAATAAATGCAGAAATTGCAGAGATCTTATGCAGGAAGTCAGAAATGGAAGATAAAGCTCAGAACCTGAAGGAAGAAATGCAGAAATTATATAAATTGCTATGGAGATTAAACTACTGCAATGTATAGATGCAGAATCAGAACTCACATTTAATTGATTCAAGTTCCAGAAATTACAGATTGGAAGCTTCTAAACTGACTACTGCAGGAATGGATAACTGACATGCAGCCATTGGAACTAATTCAGAAATGGAATTCGAATACTTGGTAAACAAGACAAATTACACTTTAAAAATTCAGAATGAAAAGCTTAAGCTAACTTGCTACAAGCTGACATGCAAGGTACAGAATTGATTCAAAGCTGGATTCCAAATTCAGAAATGATTTTAAGCTACGCAAACTGAGCTAAGTGCAGTTGTCCATTGCACAACCAAGCTAGCTAACTAAAGTGCAGATTGTTAAGCTAGCAACAGCAGAAACGAATCAAATTTTAATGCTCACTGAATCAAACTTCAGAAACTGTAATTGGCACGCAGCAAACAGGGCTGATACATTGAAAACAGATTTGAAATGCAAGCTGTAAACTAAAGATTCACTGAATTCGAATACAATTGATCACTGAGCAAGTTCAATAACTAATCTACTTGCAATAAAAACCTAATTAACGCTGGAAAAATTCAGAAAATGAAACTACAGAAACTAAATCGAAGACAGTTACAGAGTTGAAATTACAGCAATGAAATTACAGCTAGAACACAAAGAAAAATAGTAAAAACTAAGCCTCGACCAATCCTTGATTCAAAACCACCTTGTTCGTCACGCAAGGGCAAGCCAAGAACCCTTAAACTCGCAAATCAGTGGAAGAAAAAGCTCCAATTCAGATCTGCTCCCAGATTGCATCAGCTGGATAATTCCCATTCGATCTCCTAGATCTCCATGTGAAAGGTTGAAATGATGATTTGGAATTCATCTAAACTCATCCTAGGACCCCTACAGATGGTTCAGATGGGAAGAAATGGACGCGGTTGAGATCTAGAAGCTCAAATTGCAGCTCTGCCGAAACCCTCGCACAGCTCTGCATCCGACACAATTCCGAGCAAAATCGCCATCAAACTCTCCTCCAGAGATCCAGATCTTGATTCAAGGATGTGATCGAGTCGGCCACGCCTCTGATGAAGAAAATTTGAAAGAAAACGATGAAGAAATGCGCAAGAACGAGCTGAAGAACTGAAGGAGAAAAGTGAGGTCGCGACCCCGAGATCTGCCGAGGGAATTTCCGATTTAAACTTAACCCATTTAATTTGAACGGCTGAGATTAATCCCGCTTCATCCAACGGTGGATCCTCGTCCGATTTGATTCAAAATTTCCAGATCTTGATCAGAGGTCAGGATCATCCTCGGGGTAGCTCGGATCTGGCAGATCTATAGCGGATGGCTCAGATCAAGCTGATGTTTGAAATGGATGGTCTAGATCACTCTGATCGTGATCCAACGGCTAGATGATCTCCGATTAGGCTGAAACTTTCAGATCTTGATCTGATCACTTGATTATCCTTAAACCCAGCTTGGATTGATCAGAAGTTCTCAGATAGTCTAAATCTAACCATTCTTGCATCGGACGGTCCAAATGAGTCAATCCTTGATCACTTGATCTAGTCCACTTTTGACTCAACATTTGACCCAACCTGACCTAGGTCCATTATCCCTTCAAGCCTACAAGAGTAGATCAAAAATTTAGTGACAAATCAACTCAAATTTAACCAAATTTGCAATTAAGTCCAAAAAGGATACAAATCCTAAAACCTAGGCCAAATCCACAATTACACAAGTAAAATATGGGTCAAACACAGATTTAAGCATATAATATGATCAACAAAATGACACTTATCAGCGGCCCACGCTCCCTGAGAGGTCCCCCGACCGGGCGGCTATATTCTCGCCCTGTGCGAGCCATTCCCTCTGATCGGCTCTCAGCCGGACACGTGGCGGCCCACGCTCCCTGAGAGGTCCCCCGACCGGGCGGCTATATTCTCGCCCCGTGCGAGCCTTTCCATCGGATCGGCTCTCAAACAGATGCGTGGCGGCCCACGCTCCCAGAGAGGTCCCCCCGACCGGGCAGCTATATTCTCGCCTCGTGCGAGCCTTTCCCTCGGATCGGCTCTCAGCCGGACGCGTGGCGCCCCACGCGCCCTGAGAGGTCCCCCGACCGTGCGGCTATATTCTCGCCCCGTGCGAGCCTTTCCCTCGGATCGTCTCTCAGCCGGACACATGGCGGCCCACGCTCCCTGAGAGGTCCCCCGACCGGGCGGCTATATTCTCGCCCCGTGCGAGCCTTTCCATCGGATCGGCTCTCAAACGGACGCTTGGAGGCCCAGGCTCCCTGAGAGGTCCCCCGGCCGGGCAGCTATATTCTCGCCCCGTGCGAGCCTTTCCCTCGGATCGGCTCTCAGCCGGACACGTGGCGCCCCACGCTCCCTGAGAGGTCCCCCGACCGTGCAGCTATATTCTCGCCCCGTACGAGCCTTTCCCTCGGATCGGCTCTCAGCCGGACGCGTGGCGACCCACGCTCCCTGAGAGGTCTCACGACCGGGCGTCCATTTTCTTGCCCTGTGCGAGCCTCATCCTCGGATCTGCTCTCTGCCGGGCACGCAACGATCCTGCACCCCCCGAGAGGTCTCTGGTCTAGCATTTTGACTCTTTCCTTATCGGTAAGACGAAGGCAGGATCAACTCCCAGCTCGGGCCTCAATCCATGGGAGTTGCCTAACGAAGGGCCTCACTTCGTGCCTGAGTGCTTGCTGTGAGCGACTATGTCCCGTATACCACGACGGCCTTTACCTTGCCGTTCACCAGGGCTTAAAGGTGCCCCATCATATTCTCTCCCAAGTAGCGGATACCTGATAGTCGTTGTACACAGGTATTGCGCGCACTCGCTAGTCCTAAAGGGCCGGGCAAGCGTCCTAGAAGTTGTTTGCACCCGGACACCCATCGCTTGAAATGGCAAAGTACACACATAAAGCCGAGCTAATTAGCATCCATAAATAGTGTCCATTGTCAAAAGGAGGCTTTGCCTCTTCTTACAAAAAAGAGAAGAAGAACAATTCCAGACTAAGGCAAGCGGGCGAGTCACTGGGGCGCTACATGAGCCCGACTTGTCTCCCGGTCCTCCTGAACCGCCTTCAGTTTCCCCTTTAGGTCCGCGTGACGCTTCCTAAGCCGTGCGAGGTCTCTCAGGCGAACGGTAAGTTCTTCCTCTTTGGCCGACAGATCTGCACGTAGCGCTGTCGCGGACTGACGGGTCTCCAAAAGCTCCACCTTGACCCTATCTAACTCCAAGCGAGTCTACTGCACCGAGGCCCGAGCCTGACGCTCTGCACGCTCTAAACAAGCCATCTGTCGCTGCGCTTGGACATTCGTTGCGCAGGTCGCATTCAGCTCCACCAAGCATTCCCGGAGCCGCGTCTCCGAGCGAAAGGCCCGCTCTTGGAAAGCCATGTTCTCAGCTCGCAGGCTGTTCAAGGCCTCGTCGCCAGGTTGCAGCTGCACGTGACGGAGCTGAGATACCAATTCCTCCCTCCGGGACTCAACTTGACGAAAAGACCGAGTCTGGCCCGTAAAGGAGACGCCCATTTCATAAATTTGGCCGACGAGCTGCAAGGGGAACAGAGGTGTTAGAAGTAACAGGATCAAGCAGGAGTAAGTCAGTGAGACATACCTGGCAAGCCCGCTCTACGATGCCATTGGCTTGAGCAAAGGGGTCATGATCAGTAAATTCCCGAAGGCCCTGGAACAGGTGTTCACTCAATGGAGCATACAGATGGGCCACTCGGGCTGACTCCAGCGACGTGGGGGTACCTCTATTTGAATTCAATAAGCTTGCTTCCATCATATCTGAATTTGATTGGTAGAGTTAGGTTCCAAAAAATACTTTGGCTAGTGGAGTTGTGTTTATTTGGTTGAGTTCTAATTTGGCATGATATAGGATTGCCTTAGCTCATTTATTGCCGAAAACCTCCATTACTGCCTTCCTTTCATTGCATAGCTTTCCATTTTGTGTTTGAAATAAAAATTCAGTTATCAAAAACTTTGTAAGTGTTTGGATTTAGTTTCCATTAATTGAGCTTTTAGTGTCATCTCTTCGTTTAGTTCCATTGCTCAATTTCCTTCATTTTCATTTCATTTTCATTTTCAATTAAAAACCATCATCTCATTACTTATTTGAAACCCAAAAACGACACATAACTACAAGTTTGAATCAAGCACGGCAACTATCCCCGAGAAAAATACGACCTGTGGCCCCTATATTACACTTCCATAATTTTGAGTGTAAAAAGGGTTTCCAGCAATTCATTTCATTCATATTTAAATTTGATGAGCCCATACATTTCGTGACAACTTTAATTAGTATAATTTGGGCCCGTCAAATTTTTGGCGCCGTTGCCGGGGAACTGTTAGTTGACTTGTTTGATTTTAGCTTGTACACTTATTGCACATCATTCTTGACTACTTCTGTGCTTATTGTCATATCTTTTGATTTGATTTTATTTGTTTTATCTTTTTATCTATTTTTACTGTTATTTGTTCTGTTTTTATGACCAGGTCTCTAGGTGCTGAATTAGAAGATTTCGATCCTGAGATTGAGAGGACTTTCAGAGTCAGGAGGAGCCAGGCTATTCTTTCTGAGACTGCAGATATCCCTCCACTTCAGACTATCAGCACTCACTCAGGTATTGACATGGCAGACCACCAGAGAACCATGAAGGAGCTCGCAGCACCTGACGCTGCATTTCAGTACTCCAGCATAGCATATCCAGAGATAGGGGGGAGTTTTGAGCTTAAATCGGGACTCATAAATTTGTTGCCAAAGTTTCAGGGTTTATCTGGGGAGGATCCAAACAGACATTTGCACGAGTTCCATGTGGTGTGCTCTACTATGAAGCCTCAGGGCGTTTCTGAAGAAGACATTAAGTTAAGAGCATTTCCTTTTACTTTGACTGGGGCTGCTAAGGATTGGTTGTATTATTTGCCCACTGGACATGTTGCTAGTTGGATTGAAATGAAGAGATCATTTTTAGAGAAATTTTTTCCAGCATCAAGGACCGCCATTATCAGGAAAAGTATCTGTGGCATTCAACAAGTGGTTGGAGAGTCTCTTTATGATTACTGGGAGAGGTTCAAGAAGTTATGCTCTAGCTGTCCTCAACATCAAATTAGTGAGCAACTTCTTGTGCAATACTTTTATGAAGGTTTATTACCTATGGATAGGAGCATGATTGATGCGGCGGCAGGGGGAGCCTTGGTGAATAAAACTCCGGAGCAAGCTAGAGTGCTCATTTCTAACATGGCGGAGAATACTCAACAATTTGGGAGTAGAGCACTCACTACAAGAGGGGTTCATGAAGCTCAAGTGTCGCCTAGTGAACAAAAAGAAAGCAAAAGCTCTTTGTTGGAGAACAAACTGACGGAGTTGGCATCTTTAGTGACGCAAATGGCAGCGAACAATGTGAATCAAGCCTCAAATTCAACAACAACTTCATTTCCAAATCAAGTCACAAGAGTATGTAGCATTTGTTCAAGCCAAGAACATTATTCAGACCATTGTCCAAATCTTCAACAAGATGAATCGGTTGCGGCCTTGGCTAGAGCTCCATTCCAACAAAGAAATGACCCCTACTCATCTACCTACAACCCGGGTTGGAGGGACCACCCAAATTTGAAGTATGGTAACTCTTTTTACCAACAACCGCCTTCCAATCATCAAATTCAGCAAAATCATCCCTCATTCAGAGTTCACAGCAGCGAAACCATGGTTTTCAGTCACAAAATCCCAATTTCCAGCAACCACAGCCGCTTTCACAGAATTTCCCGCAAGGATTCCAGCAAATTCAGCATGCACAGCAATCACAACAGCCATATCAAAATTTCAGCAACCTTCTCAAAATTTCCAGCAAGGTTTTCAGCCATTCCAGAGTCAATTCCAGAATTCACAGCAAGGATCTCAAGGTTTTCAGAGTTCCAACCAGCAAAATCAGCCTCAAATGCAGAATTTTCAGCAAAGCTATCAAAATTTTCAGCAGCCTCCTTCCACCTTTTCAGCCCCACACAAATCATACGCAAGCTATGGGAGCTCAAGTGGAGGAGATGTTCAGCATCAACAAATGATGGAAATGCTACAACAAGTTGTACAAACACAACAACAACAACAAGCTTGGCAACAACAACAAGCTTGGCAACAACAACAACAACAAGCTTGGCAACAAAACATTGAGAGGCAAATAGGGCAATTGGCGAGTGGGATCAATCACAATCAAGCTCAAGGATCAAATCAACTTCCTTCCCAAACTGTTCCTAATCCCAAAGGGAATGTGAGTGCTATATATTTGAGGAGTGGGAAGGTCACCTCAAGTCCAAAGAGTCCAAGAGCAGAATTTTCAGGAAACCGAACAGCCTCTCCAATTCCGGCCCAAAACCACACTGAAATGAGTTTCAAATTCAGCTGATACCACCCCTAGCCCGTTCCCAACTCAGTCCTCGAGCAACCCTCCAAATTTGGTGGCAAACAGAGAAGAAATCAGTGCCAAGACGCAAGGGACAGCAGCCACTACGCAGGGGACAGCAGGGGCAGAATTCAGCCTCTCCACTTCCGGCCAAAGAAGATGATTTTAGGGTTCCTTTACCTTTTCCACAGGGGAGAACTCCAACCAAAAGACAAGGAGAGAAGGAGAAGGCTAAGGAATTTAATGAACTAGTGGAGCTTTTCAGCAAAGTGGAGATTAATATACCTTTGTTGACCATGATCAAAAGAATTCCAAAGTATGCTAAGTTTTTGAAGGATCTTTGTGTTAACAAAAAGAAATTTAAAGAAAATGAATTGGTCAGCATTGGAAAAATGTTTCTTCGCTTATCCATGCCCTACCTCAAAAATGTGAAGACCCTGGGATGTTTACTGTTTCTTGTGAGATTGGGAGCACCATATTTCACGATGCTATGTTAGATTTAGGAGCTTCTATAAATGTGATGCCCAGGTCAGTCTTTCAGATGCTCGGCATAGGCCCTTTACAGCCCACTGGCGTGATGATACAGCTAGCAGACAGGAGCCAGACACGCCCAGCAGGTATGATTGAAGATGTTTTGGTGAAGGTAAAGGAGCTGATATTTCCTGCTGATTTCTATATTTTGGATATGGAGGGAGATTATTTGGCACACCGTTCTCCATTGATTTTAGGCAGACCGTTTCTGAAGACGGCCAGAACAAAATCGATGTATATGCCGGCACACTTTCTATGGAGATTGGAGATACGGTTATTCAGTTTAGCCTCTTCGATGCTATGAAGCAACCGAGAGAGGATCACTCCATCAGGGCATGGATCTTATTGAGAAGCTGGAACAGACAGAGATAGAGGCTGCGGGATTTCTAGAGGATTTTTCTAGAGAAGCTATTCATTCAGAGGAGGCTGAGAGAGTATTTACTGCTGCGACTGGGGAATTTTCAGAAGATATTTCAGACACATTTACAGCTGGAGAGTTTGTTCTAGGTGGTAGGGGATTGCACAGAGCCCCAAGGATCACCTATTTCTGTTGAGATTCAAGTGTAGGGGATTGCACAGAGCCCCAAGGATCACTTATACCAGTTGAGCACCTACTAGACTTGAACCTGATACGGACTCTATACTGACCAGGAGGGAGTTATGGACACATCTATCATTGTGAACCTCCAGGTATTTTCAGCGCGATCAGGTAAGTATTTCTTTTATTTGGAAACATCAAGACAAATACCAAAAGTTGATTTTATAGGCTGCGATACATTTCTTGTTTTTTCATGTGTGGGAATAATTGGGAAAATTTCATGGGAACATCCAAAATAGATTGCATTGATTATGATAAGTGTCTTGATGCATCTTGGGTAGATATTCATTGTAAAAAATTCTTTGAGATGCCTAAACTTGATTTTATTGGATGTGATTCATTTTTGGATAAATTGTATGCAAAAACTGATGTTATTTATTTCCTTCGTACCCTGCACGCTCTAGAGGGGTAGTACATTGTTTTGCAGGGTCCAGAAGACTGCTGGAGTGGAAGCTTCATTTGAACAGACTGAAACCTCCTGAAATGAGTCCCAAAGAATAAAGAGGGTTGCAGTTAAATCCAAGTGTGGGGGAGCGATGCACAGTGAAGTGGAACAAATGGAAGAAGCTCTTTCGCACACCCTGACTCCTCCACTACCGCGGTGGAGGCTTTTTCTTGACAGACTCCGACCACCAGAAATAAAAGGGAGTTTGATTTTTGTCGCCTTTTCCTTTATTGCATGTTTTCAATCTTAAAATGAGTTCTTGTTAATAAATAAGTGAGTAGAGTAGCATGACATGAATAAAATCATTGTAAATACCAGGTTTTGTGTTTTAGCACTTTATCTTGCATGATTAGGAAATAAATGTATCCCTTAGGTTTTCTCCATAGCATTTTAGAGCCTTTTGGAAAATAAATCAAATTTGGTTGTCAAAACTTAGGATTTGAGTTGATGGATGAAATCTTGGATGCTTGAGTACGATTTTGCTTTGGATTCTTAATTGAGAATTTGAGATGAAGGTTTTTACCTAGTGAGATTAGCCTTATTTGTGACACACATGTTATTGAACTCTAGAACTTGCTTAGGTTCTTTTAAAACCATATTTCATTGATTGGATCACATTTATGAAGACTAATCCTATTGTTTCCATTTTTCCATGATCATGTTTGATAGATACTCTTCTTGAATTGTCTCTCCTTATTCCTAATTCTAACCCCAATAATTTTTCTATGGATTTGTTTGCTTGGGATGTTTTCTTGATGCTATTTTGCCCGAGACGGACAAAGAATTAAGTGTGGGGGAGTGATTGGTGATTTGGAAGAAGTTTTCATCAATGATGCAATTGAAATCGAAAAAAAAAGGGATTTTTGCCAAGTGGAGAGATAGGAGCTCTTTGCCAAGGAAACATCTATGAAGATATTTTTGGTCAGCAAGGTTTGAAGTTGAAATCATGGAAATCAAAATTCTGTGTTTAATTCTGATTCAAAGGCTGAAAAATTCATGTTTGAAGCTGTGAGAAAATCTGTTGCAATGCTGAATTTGAGCTGCTGAGTGGAAGCTGTGAAGAAGTTGAGCTAAGGCTGTAGAAATCAGAACACAAATTGCTGAAATTGCTGGAGAAATCAGAAACGAATTCTGAGTTGAAAATCTGGGAAAATGGCAGCTGTTTGTGCCAATAAAATCTGTGCAGGAATTCAAGTGCAGGAAGTTGTTTACCATATCAAAGTTGTTCCCATACAAGCTGTACAGCGACTTCTTTAGAAGCTGAATTTTGCAGCAGAAAAATCTGAAACATGGCAGAAATTTGTGCCAAATCAGAGGAAAGAAGGAAAGTCTGTGTAGTGGTGAGGCTAGAATCTAGCTGATTGCAAAAATCTGAACTGCATTGGAATTGTAGCTTCTGAAATGAAGAACTGAAAAGGGAATAGCTGTAAGTTAAAGAAGCTGGCACAAGATGAAAGCATCGAAAGATTTCAGAGAGTTGCAGCTGCATAAAAGCTGTTAGCTAAATTCTGAGCAGGAATTTTCAGATCAGGAGCAGAATTTGAAAGGCTGAAAGAAACTGAGTTAAAAGCTGAGAAAAATGTAGATTGAAGCAAGGGAGAACTGTAACATGCCGAGCCTGACTTGAAGCTGAATTGAAGTTGAAATTGAACTGCAATTGAAGCTGAAAAACAAGGAAAGAAACTGTGTGCCAAGATCTAAGTGGCACGCAACCACCAAATTGAAGCTGAAAAATCTGTGCCAAGGTTTTTAAATGGAGTGGAAATCCAATCTACTGATCTAGGAATGGAATGAAATGATTGGCAGCTATGTTAACTTGAACCAAATTGCAGGAATCCATTGCAAAGCAAATTCGGGTGAAGAGGAGCAAAGCTGAAATGAATCTGAGAAGAAGCTGAAAAATCAGAAAATCTGGAAAATTCCGAGCTAGACTGCACTCTAATTGTTGCTGCCGAGAGCTTCATAAGTGAGCTATTAAGTGATACACGCAAAATGTGGATATAAGCTGAATTGAAAAAAATGGAAATGAATGCTGAATGAAGAGAGAAAAATTGCTGAAACTACCAAATCTGAGTTGAAGGGCATTATAAGCTTGTAATCTGAATTCTGAGTACTACATCTGATGAATCAAGAACCACTTGATGCTAAATACCTGAAGAAATCAGAGAATGGAATGCACTGGCTAAGCTGAATTCGAATTCTGAGCTGAATTGAATTGATCAGGAACACAATCTGAGCTGACCAGAAGCTAGTAAAAATTCTGTACCAAGAATCTTTTGTACCAACTTGAAATGGATTTGGACTTTCAAGGCTGCAGAATTCTATTGTAGAGTACCTCCACTGCTACGAGTTTGCAAAATCAGAAAAAAGATGAGACAAGCTGAGGATTCAGAATGCTGGAATTATTGAGCTGTATTGCAAGGACTGCTTACAAGAATTGAGAGTGCAAAAGGGAGAGCTTGAAATTTGCAGAGACTTGAATTTGGAGCTATACCGAATCTGGGCTTGAAGTGCTGAAATCAATGGATTATAGAAGCTGCTGAAGAGAGTGGAAAGGTTGCAGCCGAACCAATCTGAACAGCAGCTAAACAGTCTGAAAACAAGCTGAATCTGTGAGCAAGAAATCTGAACTGCCTTCTACTTGTAGCTGCTGAGTTACATCTGTTGAATCAGGACATTAGTGTAGAATGTATCTGAAGTTGAAGGTGCACATTCAATTTCGGATACAAGAAGAACCAATGGATGCTAGAAACTGCTGAAGAGAATAGCAAATGAAGAAAGTGGCTTGGTTGAAATTCGATTCATGAGCAGAAATTAAGTTTGAGTGGAACACTTGAGTTTTCTACTATCATTTGAAGCAAGTCCTACTTGATGCTAAGTGCTTGAAGGAATCAGAGAAATGAAATGGATGCCAGGGAGCAGAGTCTCGAAACAAACAGTGAGAAAAACTGATTTATCTCACAAGTTTCAGATCACAAGTTCAGCTCACAAGTTTCAGTTATCAAAGTAGTTTTGTGCCAACTTGCGAATTGCTGATCAGTTGACGGAGACCAGGAAGTTAGTCAGCCTGATGACTGAGAAAATCTGTGCTAAAGTAAAGGAGAAAGTAGCACGCAAGTGGAAAATTGGAGTAGGAAGTTTGGAAGTCAATCAAAATCAGAAACAAATCTGCACAAGCTGAATTTACAGTTGATTGAAATCTGAATTTTAAGGTCTGAATTGAATCTAAGTTCAAGTGCAGAATCTGTGCAGAAATTTCATGAAAGCAGTTTTACAAAAGTATGGTATCAACTTGAGTCCGAAATTGGCTTGGCTCAGAAGTTGGGAAGTCAAAATCTGAACATACTGCTGTTAAGTTTGAATTGAAGCTGAGCTAAATCTGAGAAGCCAGAATCTAAAAAAAATAAGAGAACAAAGGATTGAAGTGTGTGCCAACCTTAAGGAGAAGAGTGTCAAGAGAAGTTGCAATAGTTGATTAGTGAAAGAGACATGTGGAGTATCTAATTCCACAATTGTTGTCTGACATTTCGAATTCTCTGATGAAAAATCTTTGATCCAAATGTGCTCCATTAAAAGATTTGAGAGAAGAAAAACAGTTTGAAAAAAAAAAAGAGCAAAAACAAGTAGCACACAATTGAGTTGGCAACATGAATCAAGTGAAGTGTCTTCTCATCTGAATTGAAGTCTTGTTCCATGACAATTCTGACCTTACTGAAGAGGAAGAAAAAGAAAAGAAATCTGAATGGAGAAGAGGGAAGAAGCAAGTTGGCACGCAATAGCAAAAATTGGCACAAAATGGACTAGTGAGGGATTTTCATTGAATTGTTGAAGTGCAAGGCAAAAGTTTACTCCAAGACACTTTTGATATTACTAGAGGAATGACAAGAGGGGCAAAGCACATGGAAACATTTCCGAGCACTCAAGTCTTCCACTTCTCACATTTCTCCATTTCCTTGATTTATACTCCATTTCTTATGTTTTCTTCGATTTGTTTTTGTAGATGTTGATCCTAATCATGATAAATGGTAGAGAGTAGATAATAAGCAAGCCTATGGTAGTGCAAGAAGCATGTGTGTTTGAGTGAGCTCCACTTCCATCATCAACTTATAATTTAAGGAGAGAGCCACTACTATTTTCCTTGAAAGGCTAGTGACTTAGATTCATCTCAATGACTCATGATAGATGAAAAGGCCAAGTTGTTGATTTAAGGACAAGATAGTAATCCATAGAGCTTAGATTTATGAGAATTGGCAACCCTAGGTAATTTCTTTTCAATTGCTTCTAATTATGCTTAAGAGAGCCTAAGGGATACTTATTACTGTTTTCGCGAGACGCTCAAGGCTAAGTGTGGGGGAGTTGATAGATTCCATTTTATTGATCATATGAGCTACTAAATCCATGTTTGATCTATGTTTTTCTTGTCAAAAGTGTGAAATTGCCCTAGGTTTTAGAACTTGCCTTTATTTTGGACTTAATTGCAAATATGCAAATTTTTGGATTAATTTGGCCACTAAATTCTTGATCTATTTTTTGTAGGCATCAAAGTTCAAGGATCTAGGGCATATTGGGTCAAACTCGAGTCGGAATTGACCCAGATCAGATTACCAAGATTACGATTAAATCTGGGCCGTTCGATTCGAAAGCGGCTAGATCGGAGCCATCCGGGATGATCTGAAGCAATCCAAGCTAAAGCTAGGGTTGATCAAGCACCCTGATCAAGATCTGAAGATTTCATCCAAATCAGAGCAAGATCAACCGTTGGATCAAGCTTGGAGGGCTCTAGATCATCCATTCAAAGATTAGCTAGATCTGGACCATCCGTTGCAAATCTGGAGGATCCAAGCTACCACGAGGCAGATCCTGACCCCAGATCTTCATCATCAAAGTTTGGCTCAAATCGGACTAAGATCAGCCGTTGGATTGAAGCAAATCAATCACAGCCGTCCATTGGTTAATACTTAAGGAAATTTTCCACAGAGCTTACCCTTGTCGCGTCTTCAGCCCAGCCTCCACTGTTCTTCCTTGTTCTTCATCGTTTTTTCATCTTTCTTCATCGTTTTTGTTTCCATGAAGGCGTGACCACTTCATCTTCCAATCCAGATCGAGAATCGAGTCTTTGGTGATCAAGGTTTGAAGAATTCTGCTCAAACTGCGCTGAACAGGGGATTTCTTGAGGGTTTCGGGAATCCTCAGTCCGATCACTTCCTTTTCAACACCAGTCCATTTCCAAGCTTCCAAATCACTTGTAGGGGTTCTCAAGTGATCTCAGAAGTTTCCCAAATCGTCCTCGCAGCTCCACCAATTGAGAACGAAGAAATCGGATGGAAAGTTTCAACAAGCGCAGTTTTGAAGCAAATTCAATTTCAGAATTGATTGTCCACTGATTTGCTGAGCCTAGGGGTTCGAAGCCGGTTCTTGATTGACAACCAAGAGTTTCTCGAGCTGAGGAAGGAGTTGAGGAGTAGATTAGACCTTTAATTTCCAAGTTATAGCTGTAGTTTCAACTTTTGCACTGTTTTGTTCTGAAATTTCGTTTTAGCTACTGTGAATTTCGATTCTTGAGTTCTTAGTTGTAGTTTCGCTTCAATTTTGCAAGTAGATTAATATAGGAGCTTGTTTAGTGATTAACTTAGTTAAATTTCAGTTTGCTTTAGCTAAAATTCTTGCGTGCCAAGTCAAATTGTTGTGTGCCAACTCGAATTCTGAAATTCCTTTCAATTTCTGATTTGTATCAGAATTTGATTGTCTACATCATTTTTATTCTGTTGATTCCTGCTTTAGAGTCCTAAATCTGTTTGCTTAGTTGACATGAACTTTGGTTGTAAATTTTCGGCAAAGAAGTCCATGTTTTAGCTTAGCAAACCACCATATTACTGAAAATTTGTTTTCATTACTGAAATTCCTTTAATTCTGCTTTACTTTTCTTTGCTTTAGTCGGTGTCCAGTGAGCTGGTTCTTCATCCATTCCTGTCAAATACTTCAGTGATAGTTGCGTGCTAAATTGCATTCGGTCAACTTGCCAAGTTGATCATTGATACTTGTTCAAGTTAGGAATTTTGCATGTGTTTCTTTATGTCCATCTAGTTGGTTTTCGAAAATTCGTTCACTGCCATTACTTCTTTGCTTGGAGTTTCTTTTGGTTGGTTGTAAACAGAAAACGTTTTCCATAAAAAATGTTTGTAAGTGCTTGTTTAGGTTTCACTAGCTGAGCTTTGTAGTACCATTTTTCTTGCTTAAGTTTATTTAATCAAAGTTTCTAATTTTCCATTGCAATTTCATTTTCAATTTCAAACCAAGTCCAATTACTTGTTAGAAACCCGAAAACACAAAAACGACACATAAACACGAGTGTGAATCAAACTAGACAACTATCCCCGAGAAAAAATACGACCTGTGGCCCCTATATTACATTTCCATATTTTTGATTGTAAAAGGGTTTCCAGCAATTCATTTCATTCATATTTAAATTTGATGAGCCCATACATTTCGTGACAACTTTAATTAGTATAATTTGGGCCCGTCAAGGGTCTCTCCTCCCCCTCAATTCTTGAGATTGATGCTTCCTCTTGTTCTCTTGAGGAGGTTGATGATGT
Source organism: Boesenbergia rotunda (assembly GCA_024364735.1). Lineage (NCBI taxonomy): Eukaryota > Viridiplantae > Streptophyta > Magnoliopsida > Zingiberales > Zingiberaceae > Boesenbergia > Boesenbergia rotunda. The sequence goes on from JAGFNQ010004923.1 coordinate 516,754, forward strand.
TTCACTTAATTCTTCCTCCTCACTTGAAGATGTTGATACTTCTTCCTCCTCTTGGTCTTCTTGGACCATTGACCTTACTTCTTCAGGCTCTTCAACTCTTTGAATTTATATAGGGTTGTCATGATATCTTTTCAACTTAACCTATAATTCAGATGCATTTTGGTACATTCCTACATCACTCAAAATATTGTCAGGCAAAAGATTTACTAAGATACTAATTACCTTTTCATTCGCTTTCGCTTGGTCTTGTTGTTCTTGATTCCAATACCTAGGCCTAAGCCTCTTCCCATGCTTATCCTTTGGAATCTCAAACGGCTCTTCTATGATTATTCTGCACGCCCAATCCATGTTAAGCCAAGTTTCCATTCTCGCATTCCAATAGCCGAAGTCCTCGTGGTCGTAGGCCGGTGGAGTGTAAATATCGTCCCCAAGTTTGTCTTCCATTTTCTTCTCCTCTAGCGTGTGCTCCCTCGGCGGTTAGTCCAATCAGAAGCGGCCCTTCGCTCTGATACCAACTGATGGATCGATGTGGCGTGCTAGAGGGGGGGGGATAAATAGCACTTTTTTGGTCGTTTCTCTACAAGTTTGTTAGCGCAGCGGAAACAATAATATGTAAAGGAAAATAAGAATAAATACTAACCAATGCTAACACGGAAGATTTACTTGGTATCCACCACGGACGGGTGACTAATCCAAGAATCCGTCGGTAGATCAATCCCTGGATAACCTCTAGCTAGTCCTCGTCGCTCCTTGTGGGTGGAGAAACCTCGCCACAACACCAAGCATGCCATTGAGCACAAAAGACGACTAACTCACTTTACCCAAGTGAGTTTCATCAAGAATCTCAGCCACCACGAAGTCCTCTTTAAATAGGACTCGGGCTGAAACCCTCGCTACCAGTCGACTGCCCCCAGGGCAGTCGACTGGTTCCACTGAAATTCGACCGTTGCACCCCAACGTTTGAATTCTTAGCTAACTCACTAGCCACCTATCAGTCGGTTGCACCCAGGGCAGTCGACTGGTCCCAGGCCAGAACCCTTCTGTGAGTTTTATCATCAACTGCCCCAAGGGCAGTCGACTGCCCTACTCACTCACCTAGGGTTTCCCTTCCAGAGTACATTCCACTCTGCACTCGAACCCTAGGACTTTCCCGAGTACAATCACACAGCACTTGTACCCTCACGACTCGACTGACTCCTCATCTGCAGCCTCGACTGTTGCTTTCGCGCCCTCTTCATCTTCGACTCCCGTCCCTCGGATGCATGCAAGCCTCCAGCTTGCCTCCATGCCATCCTTCACGCATGTCTCGAAGTCCGCGCCTCTCAGCTCATCGTCCCTACTCTCCAAGGTCCCTCGGGTGCACACAAGCCTCCAGCTTATCTCTATGCCACCCTTCACCGTACCGAGGTCGTCCAGTCAAGTCAATATGTGTACCTGTACAACCTGCACACTCAACATACACATATAAGAACACAAGGGTAAACCTAACTTAAACCCTTTGCCCAAACATCAAAACACTTGGTCACTCTGGACCACAGATTGCCTCGACAGTACTGGGTTCGAGACATGTAGTATTTGCCTAAGGTCTCGAGGCAATCCCTTTTTGGTTTTGTCTTTCCCAAAAAGGCTTTTATGGTTTTTGAGATACTGCAATGATACCCGTCCATCCTTCATAAAGACGCATGACACTCTTTAATAGCAACAAAGCCCCTTCGCGAATTTCTCATCACCACGTGCCCCAATTGCTCTCCTCACGATCTCTTACCGACGTGCGCAGCTGTAGCAGGCTCACGTCAAGCGGTTGTTCCATGGTGCTACCCGGATGTGGCGGTTCCTTGCCATCCACATGCCTTGCCCCTATTGCGCACATGCGGGCGGCTTCCTCCGTATAAGAAGGGGAGGCGAAGACGTTCAACCACCTTTTGGCTTCGTTGTTTGATGAACCTCGTCTTTGTCTTCTTCCCTAAGGATTGTTTTCGCGTGAGTCTTTTGCCTCCTTCTCGTCTTTTTTCTTAGGAACCATGGAAGGTTATCGAGAGGAGTGGTTTGAGTCTGCCTCTTTGAGAGTGAGGCCAGAGGCATTGAGGCCTACGGTATTCCGGCAGAGATGGCAGTGGTGATCCCTAAAGTAGACCAAACGCTGGTGGAGCCTCCCGTAGGTTTCTTTACCTTCTTTCTGAGGCAAATAGAGTCAGGGCTCCACTTCCCCATTCCTCCTTTTTCATGAATGTGACATCCTATTTTGATATCCCCCTTCATCAGATGGCTCCCAACGCCCTTGCTCAGATGGGAGGGGCGTACATTATCTTCAAACTCTTCGACATTCCCTTGACCCTTCACCTTTTCCATTCATTCTTCGTTCCGATCGGGTCGCGAGGGGTTTTTAGCTTTTCGGAGCGTCTTGGCCATAGGTTCTTAGGAGGGTTCCCTTCCTCGCACAAGGCGTGGAAGGAGAAGTATTTCTTCATCCGACTGTCCATGTGACCCTTCAGTCCTCTCCGTTGGACGGAGGATCTGTTGACTCCTCCCTCATAGGGAATTTTCTCCAAAGTCCAGCATACCAGCGTGCCAGGAACATACTCTCCGGCATGGAGTTCAGTGGCCCAGATCTGGTGTAGAGTGAGGAGCTCATGTACCAGTTGGTGCAATCGACCTAAGTATGATCGGGTAGATCATGATTTTGATGTGTGTGTCAATATGATTAAGTTAGGGTGTCATGTTGGTTTGATATGTGTGGTTGAGTCTTGCAGGACTTGGTGAATCACACATGGAGTACGCATCCGAGGGACGAGAGCTGAAGGAAGAGGACTCCAAGGGCAAGCCAGGGAAGTATACTTCAAGGGCATACGTGAAGGATGGCATGGAGGCAAACCGAGGGCTTGTGTGCGTATCTGAGGGATGACAGCCGAGGAAGAGAACTTCAAGGGGCAAGCCAAGGGAGTGGACCTCAAGGCATATGCGAAGGGTGGTCTTCAGAATGAGTGTGAGTGCAAGTGTAAGCTGGGCAGTCGACTGGTGGCTGATCAGTCGACTGCCAGTGCAGAACTCGAATTCACAGAAAGATCAGTCGACTGAGCAGTTCAAAAAATAAGTCGTTGTCTAGTGGTTTGGCTAGGACCAGTCGACTGCCCTTGGGGCAGTCGACTGGCGTCTAGCTGGACTACATAAGGAGCAGTCCTCTACTCTATTTAAAGGGAGACTTTTGAGCAGGTTAGGGTTGCGGTTCTAGAGTGTAGAATCCTACTGTTAGTGCTCAAAGTCTCATTCTCTTCCTCTGACTTTCATTTCTACTTTGTAAAGAGGAAGAAGACAATCTTATGAAGGTTTCTTCACCTTGAAGGAGACGTTCATAGTGGAGCTCGTGCGTGTGGTGTGGATCCTTGGACTTGTCACCTCTCAGAGGTGGATACCAAGTAAATCAGGGGGTTAGCATTGTTTTTATTGTTTTATTGATTTTGTTCTTGTGTTTAGCTAACATCTTTGTAGACAAAATTGAAAGAAAGCTATTCACCCCTCTCTAGCTTAACGCAAAGATCCTAACAAGTGGTATCAGAGCCGGTTCATTTCAGGAGAACTCACCGTCGACCGGAACATCAAGATGGCATTTCAAGAGAGATATAGCACCGCACGACCACCATTCTTCGACGACAATGATTTTGCATATTGGAAAGGTAGAATAGAATATTATCTTATGAATGATATTGAAAATTGGTTTAGTATTGTAGATGGTTTCGAAGTGCCAATGAATGAGTGGGGAGAACCTCTTCCTATGAAGAATTGGTCAAAAGAAATCATGAAGAAAGCACAAGCAAATGCAAAACTACAACAACTCTACAATGTGGTCTTTCAAAAGAACAATTGAACAAGGTAGGACCATTCAAGACCGCAAAAGAGCTTTGGGAAAAACTCATTGAGGTAAATGAAGGATCAAATGAATCGAGGAGGGCCAAGAAGGATCTCTTGGTGGCACAACTCCAATCTCTTACTATGAAGGCGAATGAAACCATGTGTCAATTGCACGGTAGGGTCAAAGAGATCATCAATGAACTTCATGTCATAGGTGAGAAAATGGAAAATAGGGATCTTGTGAGGTATGTACTTCAATCCTTCCCTATAACTACTTTATGGGCCTCAATGGTTGATGCCTATAAAGTTTCTAGAGATCTCTCTTTAGTTAAGCTTGATGACTTTTTTTGTGAATTTGAATTACATGAACAAGCTAATTTGTCTACTAAAAAGAACGGTGTAGCTTTTGTTGTAGATAAAGAAAGAAAGAAGAAGAAGGGCAAGAAAATGATTTCATACTCATCATCCGATTCGGAAGAGTCTAGCACCTCAATGGATAGCGACTAAGAGGCATATATGGTAATAAAAATGAGGAAAGCTTTTAAATGTTTTTCTAACAAATCTTATGATAGGAAAAACTCAAGAAGTAAGGGCAAGGCAAGAGAGATCATTTGTTACAATTGCCATGAAGAAGGGCACATGAAGAATGAATGCCCACTTTGAAGAAAAGGGAAGAAATGAAGAAGGAGGAGAAGAAGAAGGATGAAAAGAAGAAATCAAAGGAAAAAGGCAAGAAGGCTACAAGTCTAAAGGCAACATGGGATGATCCTTCATCATCAGAGGAGGAAGAACACCATGTGTCTCATTTTGCATTGATGGGAGTGGGCAACCTAGCATCATCTGAAGATGAAAAGAGCTCAAGTGACGATGGAGAAGGGAGCTCAAGTGAAGGAGGAGACCAATCCTCGGATTCGGACGTCTCGGTAAGTAAGGTATAAAGCTACCCCCACTACACTTGTAAAAATTATCTCACGTACTAATAGTGATTTGTTTGATGCAAAAAGGAAAATTAAGAGTTTGAAAAATAAGGTTTGCATGTTAGAGGAAAAATTAGCATCCATGACCATTACGGATAATATGTATGATTCTTTTTCTAGCTTAAATGAGTCATTTCTAGAAAAAGAAAATAAGGAATTAAGGGAAAAGGTAGAAAGTTTCACTAAGACCCTTGGTAAGTTTCAAATTGGCTCAAAGAATCTTGATATGATCATTAATAGTCAAAGAGCCGTATACAACAAGGCCGGGATAGGATATAGACCCAAGACCAAGGAAGTTGCTTTTATTTCTCTTATGGGAAGAAAGGGAGCACCTAGAAAGAAAATTATTAGAGGCAATGTGAAGAAAGCATGGGTCCCTAAGAAATATTTGAATGATGTTTGTGGATCTAGTGTATGGGTACCAAATGGTTATGTTTTTCATGTTGTTTAGGTAGAAGAGAAGAAGGACTCAAACATGTAGATAGTGGATAGTGGGTGCTCAAGACATATGACTGGTGATGTGAGCAAGTTTTCCGCTATTAGCTACTTAAAAGAAGGAACGATGTCTTTTGGGAATAGTGGAAAGCTCAAGATTATAGGTAGAAGCACAATTGAGGTATCATCTACAATTATAATTCATAAAGTACTTCTAATTAAGGACATGAAATTTAACTTGCTTAGTGTTAGTCAATTGTGTGATGTCGGGTATAGAGTTGAGTTTCATGCAAGAAAATGTTTGATTAGGCACAATAGCTCCGAAAAAGTCATGATAGAAGGATATAGGGAAGCAAACCTTTATTATTTTAATCTCTCCTATACTTTTAACATTTCTACTAAGTGTCTCATATCAAAAGAAGAAGAGAGATGGCTATGGCATAAAAGGCTTGGACACATCAACATGAAAAACATAGCAAGAGTGGCCAAGATGGAATTGGTGAAAGGACTACCAATGATCAAATATAAAAAGGATAAAATGTGTGATGCGTGCCAAGAAGGTAAGCAATCCAAGTCATCGCATAAAAGTAAAACTCTAACTAGCACTTCTTTACCATTGGAATTATTGCATTTAGATTTATTTGATTGTCATAGTACTCCTTCATTAGTAGGAAATAAATATTACTTAGTAATTGTAGATGATTTCTCTAGATATACTTGGGGTTATTTCATGAGACATAAGGATGACACTCTAGAAATATTCATAAGATTTAGTAAAAGAGTTGAAAATGAGAAACATCTCAAAATCAACTGAATTAGAAGTGATCATGGTAGAGAGTTTGAAAATTCAAACTTTTCTCATTTTTGTCTAGAGAATGGGTACAAACATGAATTTTCATGTCTAAGAACCCCACAACAAAATGGTGTTGTAGAAAGAAGGAATAGGGCTTTACAAGAAGCGGCTAGGACTATGCTTAATACTTACTCCTTACCTAGCTATTTTTGGGAGGAAGCGGTAAATACCGCTTGCTATATCCAAAATCGAGTTTTAATTCATATATTTTTAGGAAAAACACTTTTTGAATTGTGGAATGGGAGAATTTCTCAAATTCAATATTTTAGAGTTTTTGGGTGTAAGGTCTATATTTTGAACACTTGGGATGATCTAAGAAAATTTGATTTAAAGGCGGATGAAGGGATCTTAGTTGGATACTCATCTACTAGTAGAGGGTATAGAGTGTATAACAAGAGGACTAGAGTGATTGAGGAATCATCCAATGTGGATTTTGATAAGTCTACTAGCACTTATCCTAGGAAATCCTCCATTGACAAGGATATAGAAGAAAACCAAAACAATACCCAAGAAATTCAAGACTTACATTTAGGGGGTATTGATCAAGGGGGAGGGAGAAGTGCGTTGGAGGATGAAAAAGACAATGATAATCATGTAGTAAATGAGCCTCTAACCTCTAGGACTTTAAGACAACATCAAGATCATCCTATTGACCAAGTAGTTGGAGATGTTACACAAGGGGTAAGGAATAGATCCTACTTTAGAGAACATGCTAGTCAAATTGCTTTAATTTCCCAACTTGAGCCGAAGTCAATTGATGAAGCCTTAGGTGATGTGGATTGGATTCTAGCAATGCAAGAAGAGTTGAACCAATTTGAAAGGAGTGAAGTGTGGGAGTTAGTTCCAAGACCCAATGATAGTACCATTGTCACAACAAGATGGGTCTTTAGGAACAAATTGGATGATCAAGGGAAAATTACTAGGAACAAAGCTAGGTTAGTAGCAAGGGGTTTTAATCAAGTTGAGGGTTTTAACTATGATGAAACATATGCTCCCATAGCTAGATTAGAGTCCATCCAAATCTTATTAGGATATGCCGCTCACATGGGTTTTAAGCTTCATCAAATGGATGTGAAATCGGCATTTCTTAATGGGGTTATTAAGGAGGAAGTGTATATAGAGCAACCACCCAGGTTTGAAAATACAAATTACCCTAATCATGTCTATAAACAAAGGAAAGTCTTATATGGATTAAAATAAGCTCCCCGGGCTTGGTATGAGAGGCTCTCATCTTTCTTAGTATCCAAGGGTTTTCGAAGGGGAACAATTGATCCAACTTTATTTCTAAAATCTAAGGATAAGGACATTTTTGTGACCCAAGTTTATGTTGATGACACCATTTTTGGGTCAACAAATAGTGAGTTTCTTCATGAGTTTATCAAGTACATGGAGAATGAGTTTGAAATAAGTCTTGTTGGGGAATTGACCTTCTTCTTAGGATTACAAGTCAAACAAACAAATGAATGGACTCATGTTTATCAAACAAAATATACTAGAGAAATTATAAAGAAATTTGGGTTAAAAATGTTGGATCGAGAGAATACGATAGAGGGGGGGGGGGTGAATATCGTTAAAAACTTTTCGAAATCGACGTTAAGAGAATACGCAGTGGAATTGAAAACACAGCACAAGAACTCAAGCGATTTTACTTGGTTCGGAGTCGCGGTCGGCTCCTACTCCAAGGCCCATGATCATTGACAGTTTACTGCGGGCAATTCTATATGTGCGCAAATGTTTATAGAAAAATATTACAGTTGTAGTACAGTAAACTAAAAATTAAACTCATCGTTACCGATGCCCGGTGTGGATCATGCTTCGGAGCAGAGGGTCGTCGTCGGCGCTTGAGTCTCGAGATGGGAGGTTTCCGGAGAAGAGCGCTTGAGTCGAAGAGCGTATTGGCGTTGGAAGTGTTGTCTCAGAAGCCTTGGGGGTCGAGCCCCTTATATAGTGCACCTGGGGGCGCCCGGGACGCTGGGGGCGCCCTCCACGTGTCACTCGATCCGCAAACCTCTCAGTCAGCCTTTATCCCTCCAGGATCGGGCTCGAGGTTTGACGGGGGCGCCCGAATTGACTTGGTCAGCTGGCTTCTCGCTGACTTGAACTCTATCTGCTTCGTTGGCTTGGACCCAGGGCGCCCGAGGCATCCGGGGCACCCGGGAGCTTGGGGGCGCCCGCCCAGTGAGCTTGGGGGCGCCCGCTCAGTGAGCTTCCGAAGCATTTTCTTGCTCAACTCTTGTTTGGCTTTGACCTTGGGCGCCCGGGACCTCCCGGGCACCCGACCCAGCTGCTGCCCCTCTCCTTTGAGGCGTTCTGAGCTGCAGAAACTCGTTCCTTCGGTCTTGCATCCAAGGTTAGTACCAAACATGATAAAGCAAGTATGTTAGTGAGTTTTACAGCCGTAGCTGTCTTGGTTCTGACTTTGGGTCTCCAAAATGGAACTCTAAGTCGAACCGACGCCTACTGTTCCCTCGACGGGGAACGCGTCCTCACTTACTCCTCTCAGGAGAATTTACCTGTTGCCAACCGGCTCCTCCAGTTGGACTTTTGCCTAGTAGTCCTTCGCCAGGTGCCTAGCAGTCCTTGGCCAGGTCTTCGGTTCCAAGCAGTCCTTTGCCTGGTGCCTAGCAATCCTTCGCCAGGTCTTCGGTACCAAGCAGTCCTTCGCCTGGTGCCTAATAGTCCTTCGCTAGGTCTTCGACTCCTAGCAGCCCTTCGCTAGGTGCTCAGCAGTCCTTCGCCAGGTCTTAGGGTTTCGTGGCCTAGCAGTCCTTCGCTAGGTGCCTAGCAGTCCTTCGCTAGGACTTTAATCTGCATACTCAAGTAACATGTTAGATAAACATAACATCTTAACTTTTGAACCCTTTGCCATTATCAAAACCCAGGTTCGGCTTGGGTGCTGTCTGCACCAACAATCTCCCCCTTTTTGATTTATGGCAACCCGGTTCAAAAAGTTAACTTAATCAAAACAGATGAAATACCAGTTTAGTTTCCTCCCCTGGAAGGAATCTCCCCCTAGGTTTTTCAAAGATTCGTGGGGTTTGAACAAATTTCTAAGTCTAAAGATGGAATTAATTTTTCAACACTTAGAACATTTTTCAAAAGATGTTTTAGAAAACATTTTCCAAAAAAAATTTGGTTGGGTACTTGAAAAATTTATACTTAGAAATTTTACACTTAGAAAAGTTTTCAAGTTAATAACTTAGACAAATTTCTAAACATTTTCTAAAAAAAAAATTCAATCTCTTTAGTACTTTAGAAGGTTTATACTTAGAAACTTTTCTATTAGAGAAGTTTGAAAATAAGTACTTAGAAAAATTCTGAGCATAGCTTAAGTTAGAAACACTTTTGAAAAATAGCTTGGGTCAAATACTTTAGACTCAATTTTGGAATCAACTTAGATCAAGTACTTAAAAACAGTAAAAAAATAGTTTTGAAGACAACTTTGATTAAGTACTTTTTGAAGAAAGGATAAGGAGAATTTTGAATTTTGAAAAAAATTTTAAAATCTTCTCTCCTTTCCAATCTCTCCTCCTTTGCCATATATCAACAAAAACAAAGCAATATAGCAAAAAATTGCATAAGGATATAGTAAAAGCATAATTTGCTATACTAAACCAATTCAAGATATAAACTGAATCAAATCAATTTGAATTATCTCTGTAGGGTCCTGTCTTACCCGATTTGCTACTTACTAACTGTTATAAATAGTAGTTTTCGCTAGGGTTAGTCAAGTTAAATATTCTGTTCAAGTTAGATTTTTTAAACTTGACACTTAACCTGATTACTGTTTAATTTGTATTTAGTGCCCCAATTACTGCAGATGCACTGACTTAAAGCATCTTGAATTAAGGCAAAGACCTAAGCATCTCAACCCATTCTAGGTTATCAGTCAAAAGTATCCTAAGGTGCTTGTGAGATGCTGGCTTCTAGATCTATAGGTGCATGCAGTTCTAAGGTTAGGGCCTAGGCTAAGTCCATTTGCGAAAAGCCCTAGTTTTGAAGGGGGTAGTTTTTCAAAAAAAAACTAAGTCGAAAAATTGATTTTAAAATAGTAAAAAGATTTTGAAAATTAAGTAAAGCAGTTTTAAAATTATTTTTGAGATTGATTTTAAAATCAAGTAAAGAAGAAAAAAAACAAAAGTGGAGTCAACCTATCCTACCAAGCATAATCACTGATAAAGATGAGTTAATCAAGAAAAGCAAATAGTCAACTCCATAAGTCAACTGGTAAAAGAGAGAACCAGCATAGTCATACAAGTCAAATATAAGTCAACCCTAGCAAGGGCTGAGGCACCCTAGTTGGGGAGCATGGCAGTTTTTCTACCTTGAACGAAGTGAAAGAGATGTGTGGGGGGGGGGGGGGGGGTGTGCCCGAGAAGTCACGGGCGCCCGGGTTAGGTGGGAATTGACAACTTTGTTGTTTTGTTGACCAGTTTGACCATGGATTAATTATTTTGACTATGGTATGACTGCTTTGACCATGGTTTGACTACTCTGACCATGGTTTGACTAGTTTGACTGCTTTGACCATGATTTGACTATTATTTAAATCAAGCAATAATCAAGTCCGTTCTAAGCTACAAAATTTAATGTTTGTACAAAACAACATTACAAAGATAAACATAATTTTATTTAAGTTAACTTTTACCCTCTCACCCATTCTAGAGTTGTCAATCACATTAGCCTTATAGGTTTTTGTGAGATAGGTTTTAGTAGATAGAATTATTTTGAAGAATCACGATTTATTTTGAAAAACATAATTTAGTTTTGAAAACCGTTGATTTTGAGTTTATTTAAAAAAATGTGTGAATCTACAATTAACTGAAAATTTGTGTTAGATTCGAATTTAACAAAGAATAATTTGAATTTAAATTTCAAAAATTGGCTTCCAGGTCATGGCGAGGCACTAGGCCTTCTTTGACCGTAGCCTTATTGGATCATCAACCCTTTCCTTGACAAAGCCTTTTAATGAAATTTCATTTTCAAAATTATTTATTGAAAATTTTTGGTCTAACTAGTTTGGGTCTTGGATCGGTAGCTTCGACTAGTTTCACCAGTCTAAAGAGACCAAGTAGAGTATTTTGTTGGAACTCGGATGGCTAGAGAGGGGGGGGGGGGTGAATATAGCCAATCACTTTGATCTTTGTCACAAATCGAATTTCTGCACTCAACTTATCAGTAGCACAGCGGAAGAAATAATCACAGAGTAAGCAGAAAACAGAAAACGAAAGCAAAGCAGACACACTAGCAAGATCGCTAACAAGGAGGGTTTACAAGGTTCGGGGATAACTTGCCCCTACTCCTTGGCGTGCCCTTAAGGTGGGCGATCCCTTGATCATCGGCAGATCAAGCCCCGGTTAACACCGGATAGAAGACAACCTCCTTCTCGGTGGAGAAACCTCTCCACAGCGTTTCAATCACAGATTTAAGTTTAACCACGAAGAAACAACAAGAAGGATCTTACTCAAGCACATAGCAAAGACAAGAACACAGCAAGCTTTCCTGAGCTCCACCCAGCAGCGATCTCACGCAAGAAACCCTTCCTCGTGTCTTCCCGCTGTCGGACTCCAAGCTTCTTGTTCTCTCCTTCAAGCGCTCAAGTAATGGATGATTGCTTCTCAATTGCAGTAGCTTGCTCAAGGTAATGAAAACTTCAGTACGCACAAGCTAGATGTGGAGAACACACAGGCGCAGCAAGAACTTTGTTGGCAATGACTAGAACTCCAGTTTTTTTCTCCAACGAACCCTTCTTCCATCCTTTTGTTTCTCCACTCAGCACTAGGTGACAGCATCTCCTGCAGCCTCTAGCTGCTTCCCTACCAACGCCAGCTACCACTGAGCCCTTCCTGGACTTCCTGAGCTCCCCTCAGCCAAGCTCCAGTCAGCAGCTCCAGTCTGCAGCTTCGGCCGTTGCAACCTGAGATGGAAAACGGACAAATATGCTCCAAGGAAAGCCTCCATTGACTTCTCCTTGAGTGTTTGAATCCTCCCCTGTCACCTGCAGCTTAATCAGAGTGTTAGAGCATCATATCAAACAGCATATCATATATCAGATCTTAAGCGCAGAGAATCGGATACGTTCAGACAGGATCAGAGCGTCTGACAGTGCATTTTGAATTAAAGTAATCGGTCACCGGACCGATCAGAGTTCCTCCTGATCGGTCACCAGACCGATCAGGCTGGGTCCAGACCGATCAGGCTCCGTCCTGATCGGTCCCCAATGCTCGATTAGAAATCATGATTTCTTTGGGACTCTCCTGGATCGATCACCAGACCGATCCCAGGTTGTGGGTCGATCACCCGACCGATCCACCCCTTTATCGGGCGATTTCTGAGTTTCGCAGTCCAGACCCCCTGATTGATCACAGGACCGATCAGGTAGTGACCAAACCGATCAGGCTCCGTCCTGATCGATCATAGTGAGGAACCTGCGATGCTAGATCGTTCTCCAGAACGATCTGTACAGTGATCCTGATCAGTCACCAGACCGATCAGGAGCAGATCAGCAAGGGAACTCAACCTCACTGTTTGCTCCCTGATCGGTCAGCAGACCGATCAGGAGCCAAGTAATGGGTGAAACGCATACTCCCTGATCGGTCACCAGACCGATCAGTCATCGCTGGATCGGTCACCAGATCGATCCACGAAGGAGCACCGTGCCAACTTCCCTGATCGGTCACCAGACCGATCCAGGCAAGCCCAAATGCACTCTAAGTCACGAGAACAAGCCTCCAGCCCTTCGTTGACTCGTGCCATGCCCAGCTTCACTCACAGGGACTTCAACCTAGCCTTCCAAGCTAGGACCTGGCTTCACTCACCAGGGTTTCGGTCACCCGGCTTCACTCACGGGACCCGACATCACTCACCGGGATTTCAACCTAGCTTCACTCACTAGGATTTCCAAACACCTGGCTTCACTCACTATGACCCGGCTTCACTCACCAGGATTTCAACCTAGCTTCACTCACTAGGATTTCCAAACACCTGGCTTCACTCACCAGGACCCGGCTTCACTCACCGGGATTTCCATCACCTGTCTTCACTCACCAGGACCCGGCTTCACTCACCGGGATTTCCATCACCTGGCTTCACTCACCAGGACCCGATTTCACTCACCAAGATTTCCATCACCTGGCTTCACTCACCAGGACCCGGTTTCACTCACCGGGATTTCCATCACCTGGCTTCACTCACTAGGACCCGGCTTCACTCACTGGGATTTCCATCACCTGGCTTCACTCACCAGGGTTTCATGCCCAGTCCCCGACCAGGACTTAACCCAAATTCGCTCAACCAAACTTAAATCGGTGCCAACACCAAAACAACCATCAGGGTCAGACTGCATCAACAATCTCCCCCTTTTTGTTGTTTGACACCCCGATTTAAGTTTAGGCATTGATGATCAATTGAAGGTAGTTCAATTATCGTAAGGGAATCAAAATCCTCCCCCTACAATAACCCTAAACTTAATCAACCATTTTCTCCCCCTTGTCAAACATCGAAAAGGGTATGGTTATTAATTTTGAACATACCTCCCCCTCAAACACGGGTCTCTCCCCAAACCAAAATAATCAAAGAATAATTTTTGAATTGCATATGAAAACATATACAGAATAATATCATGGTCAAGTATGTATATGTTTCATATGACAAGTAAGGAATGCATCTGTATCTGATATATAATCCTGATTGGTCTCCATGACCGATCAGGTTCGTTGATTACTGGATACAGAAATATTTTGATTAGTCTGGGGAGCGATCAGATTTCAGATAAATTTTTCAACCTCTGATACGTTCCTGATCAGACTGCATTGACAATTTGCATTCCGTAACGGTGAAGTAGACTCTATTAATATTCGATATTTCAGAAAAATTTCTGAAACACGACATTAAGAACAAGAGTCATGACTCAAACAAACCCTTTCTTATGAATTTGAACATTCCAACATAGGTTTGTATCAAATCAGTATTTAGGTTTTGTTTCAAGTACCACTTGAACAAATTTGTACTTCCTTAGTACCAGGATTGTACCAATGGAGGATCAAATATGTTTCAATTGTAATTGGTTTGTATCAGATTTGTTAGGAGTATGATCATTAAACTGATACAATTCGATCACAAATTTTATTTATGGAAAATTAATATAAATAAATAACTTAATTTAGACGGCTCCCCGGGGCTCAATCCAAAATAAGAATTTATTGATAATATAATTTGGACGGCTCCCCAAGGCTCAATCCAAATTAAACATTTGACAATTTATATTCAATTTAGGAAATTTAATTATAACAACTAACTTTAAATTGGACGGCTCCCCGAGGCTCAATCCAAAATAAAGAATTTTGTAAATAATTTAATTTCCAATTATGAATTTAAATGTCAATTAATATTCCCATAATTTGTCTAGACTTTCTTGAAAGAAAGTGCCCAAAATTGTGAGCTTTCCATAAATAGATAGTTTCCAAAATAAAAAATTTTCAGAATAATTGTAAGTTTCTGGTACAAAGAAAACTTACGTATTTCCAAGATTGGAAAATTTCTAAAATAGGGAATTTCCAAAATTAGAAAGTTTCCAAAAATGGAAGGTTTTCACAATTATCATAAAATTTTAGAAATAGGGATATTTCAAAAGTTTGCGAAATTTCATGAGGATTTCCAAACTTTGAAATTCCTAAATCTAAAATTTACCATAATTGGAAAATTTTTGAAAATTGAGATCATGACAAAGTTTTCCGCAAAACAATTATATGATTATGTCGAATACTAACCGGCTCTGATACCACTGTTGGGACCGGGTGCATGTTGACATGGATGCGGGTTCGTAATTTTAAAATTAATTACGTGCAGCGGAAGGTTTAGCATAAATAATTTCTCAAATTATTTAACCACACATCTAAGCATGCAATCTTATGTTGTGTAGACATGATCATATATTTAAAATTTTGTAGAAACGCAAACTAATTTACTTGTTACCTCGCGTAACTCGAAGAAAGGGACGAGATCCAACCGTAAGCGTCCCTCGGAAGCTCCACCTCTATTCGCGTCCACGCCGAGAATCTTCAGGATGACTTCGCAAAGCCACGAGTTTCGTGTTCTCGAGAACTACTAGATTCTCCGAGAACAAGACAAGAGAACCAAGAGAGAAGTAATCATATCGGAAAAACTCACCACCAAGGTTGGCTGGAATCACAATTCCGGCGAGGAGGAGGAAGATGACTTGCGCCCAATCCCAAGGTGATGATGGCCGAAGAGGAAGATCGTCTTAACAGAAGAACTTCGTCGCCTCGGTGCTTCTCCTTGTGCTCACGGCAAGAAGAAGGGAGAAGAAGGGAGAGGCCGACCAAGAGAAAGAAGGGAGGAGAGGGAGAGAGCCCAAGCAAGAATACTTGGATTATTTCGAATGAATTCCAAGCCTTGCCTTGGGTCCTTTATATAGTGGCCTCTCAACCGCCAAGTCTCTTTTTTCTTATGGAATAAATTTTCATAAGAAATTTATCATATAAATTTTCTATGACTTATTCCATCATGTTGGATCGAGAAAACCGAAAGAGGGGGGGTGAATATCGGAAATCGTTTTTCGGAAAAACTTAGAGCAAGTACGCAGCGGAAATTAAAAATCACAACACAGAGACACAGTCGATTTTACTTGGTTCGGAGCCTGTGTCGACTCCTACTCCAAGGCCCACGGTCGTTGACCGTTTACTTTGGGCAATTCTATATAGTGCGCAAAATAGTTTACAAATAATTATTACAGAATTAAGTACAGTAAACTTTAAATAGCTCTTTTACCGACGTCCGGGGTAGATCGACTTTTTCGGAGTAGCGGGACGTCGTCGGCTCGAGTTGGAAGGATTCCGAGGCGAAGCGCGAGAGCAGAAGAGCGTAGAAGCGTTGATTGGAAGTTGTGTCTTGAAGCCTTGGTCGAGGGTCCTTTATATAGGGCCTGGGGGCGCCCCCACGTGGCCTTTGATCCGCAAACTCCTCGGCCAGCGTCTGATCCCTTTATCTTCGGGATCCGCTTTGACCGGGGCGCCCGGAGCGCTCGGGGCGCCTGGGTTGACCGGGTCAAATCTCATCCCTTCGCTTCGCTGGCTTCTGGTTCGAGGCTTGCGCATGGGGGTGCCCGGGACGGTGGGGGCGCCCGGGACGCTGGGGGCGCCCGGGAGCAGCGGGGGTGCCCAGGAGTTGTACTGTCGAAGCCTGTTTTTGTAACTTGTGTTTTGTGTTCACCATGGGGGCGCCCGGGACACTCCGGGCGCCCTGGTTAGCTGTTGCCTCATTCCTTTGAGGCTCTCTGAGCTACAGACACACGTTCCTTCGGTCCTGCATCCAGGGTTAGTCCAAAACACACTGAAACAATAAAATATTTATTTATACAGCCTTAGCTGTCTTGGTTGTGACTTTGGGTCTCCAAAATGGAACCCTAGGTCGAACCGACACCTACTGTTCCCTCGACGGGGAACGCGTCCTCACCTAGTCTTCTCGGGAGAATATACATGATGCCAACCGCTCCTCTGGTTGGACTTTTGCCTAGCGGTCCTTCGCCAGGTCTTGGATACCAAGCTGTCCTTCGCCCGATGCCTAGCAGTCCTTCACTAGGGCTTTGTATCCTGGCATTCCTTCGCCAGGTGCCTAGCAGCCCTTCGCTAGGACTTTGTTTCCTGGCATCCCTTCGTCAGGTGCCTAGCAGTCCTTCGCTAGGACTTTGTTTCCTGGCAGCCCTTTGCCAGGTGCCTAGCAGCCCTTCGCTAGGACTTTTCCTGCACACTTGAGTAACATTGTTAGATCACCAAATAAACTTAACTTTGAATCCTTTGCCAATATCAAAACAAGGTTCGATATGGTGCTTCCTGCACCAACACATCATGCCAAGTCTTGATTTTATATCATGGTTAAAATCATATTTTAATTCATGATAAAAATCAACCAAATCTCTTTTTCTTATGGAATAAATTTTCATAAGAAATTTATCATATAAATTTCTTTATATAAATTTCTTTATCATAGTAAATCAATCCATGATTGATTTTATAAAATAAAATAAACCAATCCATGGTTCATTTTAATTTCCATGAAAATTAAATTTTATATAAATTTCTTTATATAAATTTTTTTATCATGGTAAATCAATCCATGATTGATTTTATAAAATAAAATAAACCAATCCATGGTTCATTTTAATTTTCATGAAAAATAAATTTTATATAAATTTCTTTATCATGGTAAATCAATCCATGATTGATTTCATAAAATAAAATAAACCAATCCATGGTTCATTTTAATTTCCATGAAAAAAATAAACCAAATCTTGGTTTATATAAAAATCTATATAATCCATAATTTTATAAAACAAACCACACTTGATTTATTTTATAAATTGAACCAAACAATTTGGTTCCCTCCCTTTATTGTGGCCGGCCAAGCAAAGAGGGTGGGGACCCTCTTTTGCCGGCCTATCCAGGCCATGCCCCAATGAATTAAACTCATTTAATTCATCTATTAAGTCTTCAAAAGACTTAGCCATTTTACGCTTCCGATGCGTCTCTGAAAAATTCAGATTCGACTTATCTCTCTTGATTGGAAAATCCAATTTTCAACTCGTTTTAAATCCCTTGGATTACTCGTAGTGCGTGTGACTAAATAGGCTTTCGATTTATGTTGGCCGTCTATAATTAACCAATTATAGAACGATCATGAGTGGCACCTAGTAGTACATCATGATCCCCAATTAATCGAAAGATCAACGGTTGACCTCAGAAACAATTCTGAAGCCCTTCAGCAGCTATAATGAATCGTGCCTCATTCCCTTCACCATCTTATACCCACTTGGTTCAGGACATGGTCTATGTGTGTCAGTCCCCACTAGGCTGACTACGTCACACATAGCCCAAGTAACAATTTCTCGTCCTACGAATTCTAATTACTCTCATGTATCTAAGAGATTCATACTCTAAACATGTCATGCTCTGGCCAGAGGCTTCGAGTAACAATCCGACGACAGGCCTTGGGTATACATCTCCTCGCAAGGAGTGGTGAATCCTTTGTAGACTGTTCAAACATCTTCGGGCACTTCCGCTTATACCCAATCATCCTGGGTCCACACCTCCTTGGATATGCTTGCTTAAGATGTCAAAGTATAAGTCTCCATGACCAAGTTGACTTGAACACCGCAAGTTAAAGGAACATAGCATTTAAGCTGCAGTAAGAACTTCATTGACATGTCTGTATATGTAGACTACCATATGAAGTTTTATAGCCAGTCACTCCAATGAACTAGTTCCCTTAACTAGCATTCATGTTTATCTCCGGACATCCCAATGTCACCAGCCAGTGAGAATCAGTTGATTAGAGAATAACCCATGCTAGTCTCAACAGAATTGATAGTGCCCGTATTTATCAATTCATCGACTAGGGACAATTTCAATACTTCACAATTGCACATGTAGAGATAATCACTAGTTGTGAATTCATCACAAATTCTCTCATGCTGTGAATTGTATTGCGGACATTCAGTAAATGAGTTTACGATCTCAATCAAATACATAAACATGTATACTCAAATAGTGAATATTCATTTATTAAAATAAATGATTACAATCATAAGGCGATTGCCTTAGGACACTTCTCTCATATCACTAACAACCCAAACCAACCTTGTTGTACATCACCCTTTGTGAGTTGAGTATCATATCTAATGTTTTAGAGCTTGTTGAAAACTTCTCAAGAACATTCTTGAGGTTTTCAACTTCGCTCTTCAAGTTCTTATTTTCATCCTTAAGAGATTCATCATGCAAAGCATTAATATCCTCAACCTTAGAGGATCTCAATTCTTTTACTTCCAACCTTAATGTTTTAACTTTGGCCTTAGATTTCTTAAGTATTTTTGTCAAGTACGCTATTGCTCTATAGCATTTGTTTAACTCGGGAGAGATTACATCTTCATCATCCGAAGATGATGAAGGTGCGGTTGAGGTGCTTCTTGATTCGTTGTCACTCTCCTCTTCATTTGAATCCTCTATGGCCATGAGGGCACGGTGATGAGTGTACTTCTCCTCCTTCTCTTCTTCGGATGAACTAGAGGACGGTTCATCCCATGTGACCCTCAAGGCCTTCTTTTTCTTCTTTAATTTACCTTTCTTTTTCTTTAACTTTGGACATTCATCCTTGTAATGTCTTTTCTTGCTACACTCATAACAAGTAACATTAGACTTATCAATTGTAATTCCACTCGAGTTACCATTACCCTTGAAGCGCCGGCTCTTCCTCATCATTCTTCTCACAAAATTGTCCATCTCAGAGGAAGAAGACCCGCTGCCATCCTCATCGGAATCGGACTCGAACTCGGATGAGGATGAAGATGAAGAGACTTCCTTGTCCTTCTTCTTCTTCTTGTTGTCACCTTCCACTAAGGCGATACGTTTCTCTTTTGAACTTTTGTTAGAGATCTCATGTAGTTCCATTTCACAAAATAGATCTTCTAACTTAACACAAGATAAATCCTTGGACACCTTGTAAGCATCCACCATGGATGACCACAAGGCGTTCCTAGGAAAAGCTTTGAGAACATACCTCACTAAGTCTCGGTTTTCTACCTTTTCATCAATGGTGTGGAGACCATTCAATACTTCTTTGAATCGACAATGAAGCGTACTTACAGTTTTATTTTCTCCCATTGTCAAGTTCTGGAGTTGGCTGTGAAGGAGATCCTTCTTGGCTGTCCGGGTGTCTTGAGTTCCTTCATAGAGCTCAAGGAGTTTGTTCCATAGGTCTTTGGCAGAGGTGAAGGGGCCAACCTTGATTAACTGGTCCTTGGACATTCCGCACAGCAGGGTAACCACAGCTTTGGCATTTTCTTCACCCTTTCTAATTTGCTCAGCCGACCAACTTGAGAAATCAAGGTCTCTTCCTTCGGCATCCATTAGAGGGATGAAACCTTCTTTGATCGAGAACCACATGCACATGTTGGTCTTCAAATAAAACTCCATTCTTGACTTCCAATATGAAAAATCAGTGTCGTCGAGGAAAGGAGGTCGGTTTCTTGACTTCCTCATCCTCTTCCAGCCATCTTGCTGTAAGCTCTCGGATGTTAAGCCGTGAACAGAGCCCCAAGCTCTGATACTACTTGTAGGAACCCGGATGGCTAGAGACGGGGGGGGGGGGGTGAATATAGCCAATCACTTTGATCTTTGGCACAAATCGAATTTCTGCACTCAACTTATCAGTAGCACAGTGGAAGAAATAATCACAGAGTAATCAGAAAACAGAAAACGAAAGCAAAGCAGACACACTAGCAAGATCGCTAACAAGGAGGGTGTTAGTAATATGAGAGAAGTGTTCTAAGGCAATCGCCTTATGATTGTAATCATTTACTTTAATAAATAAAAATTCACTATTTGAGTATACATGTTTGTGTATTTGATTGGGATCTTAAACTCATTTACTGAATGTCCGCAATACAATTCACAGCATGAGAGAATTTGTGATGGAATCACAACTAGTGATTATCTCTACATGTGCAATTGTGAAGTATTGAAAATATCCCTAGTCGATGAATTGATAAATACGGACACTGTCAATTCTGTTGAGACTAGCATGGATTATTCTCTAATCAGCTGATTCTAACTGGCTGGTGACATTGGGATGTCCGGAGATAAACATGAATGCTAGTTAAGGGATCTAGTTCATTGGAGTGACTGGCTGTAAAACTTCATATGTTAATCTATATATAGACATGTCAGTGAAGTTCTTACTGCAGCTTAAGTGCGATGTTCCTTTGACTTGCGGTGTTCAAGTCATCTTGGTCATGGAGACTTATACTTTAACATCATAAGCAAGCATCTCCAAGGAGGTGTGGACCCAGGATGGTTGGGTATAAGCCGAAGTGCTCGAAGATGTTTGAACCGCCTACAAAGGATTCACCACTCCTTGCGAGGAGATGTATACCCAAGGCCTATCGTCGGATTGTTACTCAAAGCCTCTGGCCAGAGCATGACATGTTTAGAGTATGAGTCTCTTAAATACATGAGAGTAATTAGAAATCCAAAGGACGAGAGAACATTACTTGGGCTAGGTGTGACGTAGTCAGCCTAGTGGGGACTGACACACATAGACCGTGTCCTGAACCAAGTGGGTATAAGATGGTGAAGGGAATGAGGCACGATTCATTCGAGCTGCTGAAGGGTTTCAGAATTATTTCTGAGGTCAACTGTTGATCTTTCGATTAATTGGGGATCATGATGTACTACTAGGTGCCACTCATGATCGTTCTATAATTGATGAATTATAGACGGCCAATATAAATCGAAAGCCTATTTAGTCACACGCACTACGAGTAATCCGAGGGATTTAAAACGAGTTGAAAATTGGATTTTTCGATCAAGAGAAATAAGTCGAATCTGAGTTTATCAGAGGCGCATGGGAAGCTTAAAATGGCTAAGTCTTTTGAAGACTTATTGGGCGAATTAAAGGAGTTTAATTCGCGAGGAGATTGGCTTGGTGTGGCCGGCCAAAGAGGGTGCCCACCCTCTTTGGTTTGGCCGGCCATATTAAAGAGGGAAACCAATTTAATTGGTTTAAATTATAAAATAAATCATGTGTGATTTGTTTTATAAAATTATGGATAAATAAATTAATTTATATAAAGAAATTTATATAAAGAAATTTATATAAAGAAAATTGTAGAAATTTATTCTTTTTATGGAAATTAAAATGAACCATAAATTGGTTTAATTTTAATTTATAAAATCAATTATGAATTGATTTTTCCATAATAAGAAAAATTTTATAGAAATTTTATTCCATAATTAAAAGGAGAGATGTATTTATTTTATTATAAAGTTAGTTATAATAAAACTAGGCATAATGGAATAATTCATAAGAAAATTTATAAGATAAATTTCTTATGAAAATTTATTCCATTAATTTCGTTAAAAGGGAGACTTGGCAATGGAGAGGCTACTATATAAAGGAACCAAAGGTAAGCCTTGAATTACAATTAATCAAGAGATTAAGAAGTTCTCTCTGTCTCTCATTCTCTCCCTCTCTCTCTCTAGGGCCGGCGCCCCTTCTCTCTCTACGACCGGCGCCACTTTCTCCCTCTAGGGCCGGCACCACCTCCCTAGCCGTGAGCCACCACCAAGACGAAGCGGGTCGCGTCTCCTTCCTCCCTTCGCGGAATCTTGATTCCGTTATTTGGTGGTTAGTCTCTTTCTCTTGAAATTCTAGTTGTGCTTTTGGAGAATCTAGTAGTTTTCGTCGGCACAAAACTCGTGGCTTTGCGAAGTCATCCCGAAGAGAACTCGGCGTGGACGCGAATAGAGGCGAAGCTTCCAAGGGACGCTACGGTTGGATCTCGTCCCTTTCTTCGAGTTACGCGAGGTACAAAGTAAATTAGTTTACTTTTCTGCAAAATTTTTTTTAATTTATGATCATGTCCACACATCATAAGGTCGCATGCTAGATACGTGGTTAAAAATAATTTGAGAAATTATTTATGCTAATTCTTCCGCTGCACGTAAATATTTTAAAATTTACGAATCCGTATCCTTGTCAACATGCACCCGATCCCAACAGTGGTATCAGAGCCGGTTAGTGTTCGACATAGTCATATAATTGTTTTGCGGAAAACTTTGTCATGATCTCAATTTTAGAAAATTTTCCAATTATGGAAACTTTCCAATTATGATAAATTTTAGATTTAGGAATTTCAAAGTTTGGAAATCCTCATGAAATTTTGTAAACTTTTGAAATATCCTAGTCTCTGAAATTTTATGATAATTGTGAAAACTTCCCATCTTTGGAAACTTTACAATTTTGGAATTTTCCTATTTTGGAAATTTTCCAAGTTTGGAGGTGATGCTCTTACATATTATTGTCTCCAAAATTAATTAGGAAAATGGTTTCCTATAGAGTTTTCTTAAAAGAGATTTTCATGAAAATAATATGTGGTTGAATTAAGGGAATCTGTCTCTTAATTTAATAAGATTTGATTTAGAGAAATCAAAGTCTTAAACATATTATTTCCGAAATTGATTATGACAATTTAGGAAATTGTTTCCCAAAACAATTCCTTGAATAAAGTATGAAATTAGAATTAGGAAATCCGGTTCCTAATTCAATTAATAAGACTTGAAAAATTAAGTCACATACATACTTTATTAAGGAAATCGTTAGTCATGACATAATTCTATGTCATGAATGTGCTTAGAAAAGAAAGGATGAGACCCAAAACCCCTTACAAAATATTAAGGCCAACACCTTCCATTAATATGGTTAGAATCGGAGTTTTGTTTCTCGTTTGAGTTGATGGACACATCCATGCCCGGTTTGATCCTCAACATGTTCAAACCATGAAATTAGTTTATGAATAATATAGTTGGAGTCAGAGGTCAATCCTTAGTTTTGGTTGTTGGACTCATCCAAGCCTGACTAAACGGTTGAATGAGCTCCAACCATATTAAAAACTATTTCTTGATTAATGGGTCAACCTTAAGCTTGGAGCATCGATTTGTTGTGCCACAGCCAAGGTCGATGTAAAGAGAGGTGCACGTGGGTGCTATGTATAATGTTGCATACTTGTTAATGAGTTAACAACCCAATGATTTATGCAAACATTCATTTAGTTGATAGCATAAAGTGATAGTTACATATATGTGATATGTAATCGGTATAATTACCTACCTTCATAGCTAAGAATAACTTGATGGCCACAGTCATGGTTGTTCTTATCTATGGTTGGATATCAACCTATTTGGAGATGTTCCTACGATCTCCCGAATTGATAAAAAGGATTATTCAATTTAAAAATAAATAGGATTTTATTAATGTATGTTGATACATTCTTTATCATCTTCTCACATAAGCTCAATTTGTAGGTTAATCACTCGATCATGTCTTCTCTGAATTTGCGTTCCATTTTGGACACCAATAAACTAACTGGGCCAAACTTCATGGACTGGCTTCGAAACCTGAGGATAGTCCTCAAGGAAGAGAAGCTTGCTTATGTCATTGAAGATCAACTTCCCAACTGTCCTCCAGAGGGTGCAACTCCAGACCAGTTAGTGGCTTATCAGAAACATGTGACCGATTCTGAACTTGCTAGTTGCATCATGCTAGCCTCTATGGTACCTGAGCTGCAAAAGCAGCATGAGCATATGGATGCTTATACCATCATCTTCCATCTTCATGAGTTGTTCGAAGAGCAGGCGAGATCCGAAAGGTTCAAAGTCTCCAGACTCCTCTTCACCTCTAGGATGCAGGAAGGCACTTCAGCCTCACAGTTTGTGTTAAAGATGTTGGGGTACATTGAGCGACTGAGCACACTCGGTTTTGCAATGGATCATGAACTAAGTATTGACTTAATTCTGCATTGTTTGCCCAAAAGTTATTCACAATTTATGATGAACTATCGGATGAACAAGCTGGAGACTACCATTCCTGAGTTGCTCAACCTGCTAAAGACTATAGAGCCTTTTGTGAAGCAGGATCAAAAGACGGTACTATTAGTTGGTTCCTCGAAGAAAGTGTTGGAT
This sequence comes from Boesenbergia rotunda, assembly GCA_024364735.1. Taxonomy (NCBI): domain Eukaryota; kingdom Viridiplantae; phylum Streptophyta; class Magnoliopsida; order Zingiberales; family Zingiberaceae; genus Boesenbergia; species Boesenbergia rotunda. The sequence continues at coordinate 541,395 of JAGFNQ010004923.1, forward strand.
CGAGAAAACCGATAGAGGGGGGGGGGTGAATATCGAAAATCGTTCGGACTTTCGTAAAGAGTACGTACGCAGCGGAAAAATAAAATTAAAAGCACACAGCACAAAGACACAGTCGATTTACTTGGTTCGGAGCCTGTGTCGACTCCTACTCCAAGGCCCACGGTCGTTGACCGTTTACTATGGGCAATTCTATATACGCGCAAAATCAGTTTACAAAAATAGATTTACAAGTATAGCACTATAAACTTTTAATAAAAAATCTCTTCTTTTACCGACGTCCGGTTGTAGGTTGACTTTCCGGAGCAGTGGGACGTCGTCGCTGGAGTTGGGCAGTTTCCGGAACAAGGCTTGAGCACAGAAGAGCGTGGAAGCTTTGGATCAAGGTTGTTATCAAAGGCTTGGGAGTTGGGTGCTATTTATAGCACCTCGGGGCGCCCTGGACGTCGGGGGCGCCCTGCCACGTGTCAAGCGATCCGCTTTTAGCTCGGTCAGACGTTATCCCATCCGAATAGGGATAAGTTTGACTCTGGAGGCGCCCTGGTCGCAGAGGGCGCCTTGGTTGACTTCTTCCGCGTAGAAATCTCGGCTGTGGATAAAGATGAAGCTTCGCAGTCTTGGGCGCGGAGGCGCCCTGGCTGCTGAGGGCGCCCTGGCTGACGAGGGCGCCCTGGCTGCTGAGGGCGCCCTGCCCAGTAAGCAGCTGAAGCCCTTTTTGCGTCGCTTGGTTTTGGTTCACCTTGAGGGCGTCCTGGACACTCAGGGCGCCCTGCTCAGCTGCTGCCTCACTCCTTTGAGGCTCTCTGAGTTGTAGACACACGTTCCTTCGGTCCTGCATCCAGGGTTAGTCCAAAACACAATAAAACAATTAGTTTATACAGCCTTAGCTATCTTGGTTCTGACTTTGGTCTCCAAAATGGAGCCCTAGGTCGAACCGACGCCTACTGTTCCCTCGACGGGGAACACGTCCTCACCTACTCCTCTCGGGAGAGTTTACCTGATGCCAACCGTTCCTCTGGTTGGACTTTTGCCTGACGGTCCTTTGTCAGGTCTTGGATGCCGAGCTGTCCTTCGCCTGGTGCCTAGCATTCCTTTGCTAGGGCTTGGATACTGGCAGTCCTTCGCCAGATGCCTAGCAGTCCTTCGCTAGGACTTAGATATTGGCAGTCCTTCGCCAGTTGCCTAGCAGTCCTTCGCTAGGGCTTGGATACTGGCAGTCCTTCGCCAGTTGCCTAGCAGTCCTTCGCTAGGACTTGGATACTGGCAGTCCTTCGCCAGTTGCCTAGCAGTCCTTCGCTAGGGCTTGGATACTGGCATTCCTTCGCCAGTTGCCTAGCAGTCCTTCGCTAGGGCTTTGTATCCTGTACACTCAGTGATTATTGTTAGATCACAAACAAACTTAACATTGAATCCTTTGCCAATATCAAAACAAGGTTCGATATGGTGCTTCCTGCACCAACAGAAAGGTTCTAAGAGGAAGGCCAAAGAACAGAATAAAGGAAAGAAGAAAAAGGCCAAAAAGACTGAAAAGACACCAAAAGGGACTTGCCATCACTGTGGCAAGGAGGGTCACTGGCGAAGAAATTGCAAGGTTTATCTTGAGTCCTTGAAGAAGAAGGCATTCGATGCCCCATCCTCTTCAGGTATCTTCGTTATTGAATGTCACTCTATTTCCTCAAATACCTGGGTACTTGATACTGGGTGTAGCTCACATATATGTAATGACATACAGGGGCTAAGGAATAGAAGAAGACTCGTCAAAGGAGAAGTGAATTTGCGAGTTGGAAATGGAGCAAAGATTGCTGCTGTTGCCATCGGAACATATTTGCTAAAGCTCCCTACTGGACGTGTCTTAGAATTGGATAATTGTTATTTTGTTCGTTCGTTAATAAAGAACATTGTATCTATTTCATGTTTGAATGAAAAGGGTTATCATTTAACTTTTAGTAACAATTGTTGTTACATAACTTTAAATGGCGTTCTTTATGGGAATGGAACTTTGTGCAATGGTATCTACACGTTAGATTTATCCGGTGACATTTTCAATATCGAAGTAAGCAACAAACGTGCTCGAATAGATAATCGAATAAACTCCTACACGTGGCATTGTCGTCTTGGCCATATAAGTAAGAAACGCATGACCAAATTACACCGATGTGGAATTTTGGAATTATTTGAACCCGGTTCATTTGATACATGCGAATCATGCTTAAAAGGCAAGATGGCCAAATGACCCTTTTCCGGAAAAGGTAACCCAGTGGGAGAATTGCTTGGTCTAATACATACTGATGTATGTAGACCAATGTCAACTCTTGCACAAGGAGACTATAGCTACTTCATTACCTTTATCGATGATCACTCACGATTCGGGTATGCGTTCTTGATGAAACACAAATCTGAAGCTTTTGAGAAATTCAAAGAGTTCAGAAATGAAGTAGAGAAACAGCTTGGCAAAAGTATTAAGATACTTCAATCCGATCGGGGTGGTGAATACTTAAGTCAAGAGTTTCAAGATTATCTTAGGGACAATGGGATATTGTCCCAATGGACTCCGCCGTATACACCACAGCATAATGGTGTATCTGAGAGGCGCAACCGAACCTTGATGGACATGGTTAGGTCGATGATGAATCATGCATCTCTTCCAAAATCCTTTTGGGGCTATGCACTAAAGACAGCTGTTTACTTGCTAAACAGAGTCCCGACCAAGGTAGTCTCTACTACTCCATATGAGACATGGAATAGTAAGAAACCTCACTTAACTCACCTTAAGATATGGGGTTATCCTGCTTGTGTAAAGCGGACTGTATCAGATAAATTAGATGCTAAGCCTGATAAATGTGTAACGCCCGCCCTTATATCTACTCTCGGGGCGGGGTTACGTACTACTCATTCATATAATTTTTCTTTTAAAAGAAAAACATAAGTGCTAAACATATTAATCAGTGCATGCAAATTATCTATCATGCTTTAATCATCCTTTAAAAGCATAGTCATTTGTTTCCATGCATAATATTAGTTCATGAAATTGAATCTAAGGAAATCTAGAACCCTATGTGAAATATCTTACATAAAAGTTGTCCTATAACATGCTAGGTTCACAAGTATGGGATCCAGAACACCCTTATGTTGTGAGGTGTGTCCCTATGGGAACAGAAACACCCTGGAAAAGTGGGTGTCCCTTGAGTAGTGAAATTGGAGTACATCCTTAGCATATATATGTAAAGACATGATAAGTATTTTACTTTGTAAGTTGTGTACCCGACTCGTAAGAGGGGTCGTTAAACAAATCCGGGGTGCATGTTAACTTAAGGTCATGGCTCCGGTAGGACGTAAGGGTCCTGCTCTAATGGGATTGGTGGCTCGCTACCCCAACTCATTAGGGAACGCGCATCATGTGGTACACAACTGGACCCAATATGATATGGATGTATTTTTAAGTAATACCATTATGGAATTGTTTTAAAAACATTCATTGAGAACATTTATTATATGTGAAAAGTATGCTTAAGGTACTTGATACTGCATGCTTAGAAACTTGGATGTTTAGTATGCTTTGATGAACTCATGCTTATGATTTATTATGTGTACATGTGATATTCTTTCGTATGGATTTTGCGAGTAGGACAGGATCCTTACTAAGCATTTGTGCTTACTAGTTTATGTGTTGTCTTATGCTGCAGATAAGGGTAAGGAACACTTAAACTAAAGGAAGAGGCAGGAGCCTGAAGATGTGTGGGGTGGTGGCTCGGGAAAGAAATATTTCTATATCTACTTTATCATGTTTATGTTTATATTTCCTTGACAATGAGTGTTAGTGACTAGGATTGATATGGCATAATAGTGATTACCCTTGGATGTCTTTTATACTTGATTATGTTATGAGTTGCATTACTTGTGAACCTAGCATGTAATAGGACAACTTTTATGTAAGATATTTCACATAGGGTTCTAGATTTCCTTAGATTCAATTTCATGAACTAATATTATGCATGGAAACATATGACTATGCTTTTAAAGGATGATTAAAGCATGATAGATAATTTGCATGCACTGATTAATATGCTTAGCACTTATGTTTTTCTTTTAAAAGAAAAATTATATGAATGAGTAGTACGTAACCCCGCCCCGAGAGTAGATATAAGGGTGGGCGTTACAAAATGTCTATTTATTGGATACCCTAAGGAAACAAAGGGTTACCAATTCTATCATCCCTTGGAACAAAAGGTGTTTGTTTCTAGGCATGCTGTATTTCTGGAAAAAGAATTTCTTTTACAAGAAAACAGTGGGAGTGGCATTGAATTTGATGAAGTTCAAGAAACTCCAATAGACATTACAGAGACACCTAGTCTAGACCCACAACCAATAACTCATAATGATGAGCTATCAGTTGAACCAAAAACAACACCACCTCTTCGTAGGTCTGATAGGACACGCAATATTCCAGAGAGATACGGATTTCTCATAAGTGAATCGAACGACGTGTTACTCATAAGTGATGACGAACCTATCAGTTATGAAGATGTTCTGAAAAGTTCAGAAAGGGACAAATGGCTTGAAGCCATGAAGTCGGAAATGGATTCCATGTACGAAAATCAAATATGGGACTTGGTTAACCCACCTAAAGGGATTAAGCCCATAGGGTGCAAGTGGGTTTTCAAGAAGAAAACCGACATGGAAGGTAATGTTGTTACCTTTAAGGCTAGACTAGTGGCAAAAGGATATCGTCAGAAACAAGGAATTGATTATGACGAAACCTATTCGCCAGTAGCTATGCTTAAATCCATTCGGATGCTCCTAGCCATAGCAGCTCATTATGATTATGAGATATGGCAAATGGATGTGAAAACAGCTTTCCTTAATGAAAACCTGCTTGAGGATGTATACATGATACAACCTGAAGGTTTCACATCGGTTGATAAAACCAAAGTATGCAAGCTTCGACGATCCATATATGGACTGAAGCAAGCATCCAGGAGCTGGAACATCCGTTTGATGAACAATCAAAGAGTTTGATTTCTCACAAAATCCTGACGAACCTTGTGTGTATAAGAAGTTAGTGGGAGTGCAGTCGTATCCTAGTATTATATGTCGATGACATATACTTATAGGAAACGATATATCAGTCTTACAGACAGTTAAAATTTGGTTGT
>JAGFNQ010004924.1:0-107556 GCA_024364735.1 Boesenbergia rotunda
TGTATTTTTAAAAAGAGCAAAAGTATTTGTATCCATAGCACTTTTGAAAAGCAAGCTTAAACTTTGTTAAAAACCCTTTTTCTCAGACAAATTTTGATTACTAAGGAAAATTTTATTTAAAAAAACATGCACTAAAAATAACTTTGAACCACTTAGAAATGCTTAAAATTTTGAAATAGCTTAAAAATAAAATTCCCTTTCTCTCCCCCTTAATGTAAAACTCTTCTCCTTATGTTTTAGACCATTTTTAAGTCTAATATAAAAATATTTTGAGAGAAGTTTTAAGGAGAGCGTTTGTGTATCAGAGCCTATGAGTTTTGAAAGCATGAAAATACTTAGTATAATTCTTGAAAGTATAGCAAAAAGTTTTAAATTGCACCAACAAAACTCTATTTGGAAAAGTATTGAAAAGATACTTTATATTTGTAGGCCAATCTTTTAGAAAATTCACGCACTTAGAACAATATTGCCTTGAAAAATATTTATACTTTTGAAAACATTATTGCAGTACTTTTTGACAGATATTATGTATTTTTGAGGATATAAGTGCTTTTGAATCTTCAAAAGTACTTTTGAAATAAATATTATGCATTTTTGAAAAATCTAAGTACTTTTGAAATAAGTTAAGATTTGAAACACATAAGTACTTTTTTAAAAAAGTATTTAGACTTTGAAAGATATAAGTAATTTTTGAAAAGAATTATGCATTTTGAACACAAAATATTTTACTTGACTAGGTTTCTTTTCCAGTCTGACACAATCCTAGGAAACCTTGTTGACTACAAGGACATTTTCCTAAGTGTCCTGGAAAATTTTCTCCAACCCAAGTAATATTATAAAATTAATTTCATAAGCCACAAGAATTTTGGTAAAATAATAGTATTTTGACAGAAAAATTATTTAAGTTTTCAAAAGGATTTTGAACTTGCAGTGCATGAAAACATAAATTTTGAAAATGTTCAATTAATTCTTTTAATTTCATCTCCCCTAAACCTGACCCAGTCCTAGGAAGCTTGTTGACTACAAGCGATCTTCCTCTGAGTTTTAGGGTTTGATTTAAATTATAAGAATTATCTAATAACTTCAAAACAAATAATTACCAAAAATTTTTTTAGAAATTCTTCTTTCGAATCAAACTCCCCTAAAATTTGACACATCCTAGGAGTCCTAGTAGATCATGAAGTGGACCTTCCTCTGTGTCTTTAGGGTTTATTAAAAACAAAAGAATAATTTTGAATAATCTTCTGAGTATGAAACTTTCAAGGAATAAATTTTTGACACCTCAATTTGAAGTAATAATAATACCACAGTTTTTGAAAAGAAATATTTTGAAATAATTTTTCAAAGAGATAGTAATATACCAAGAATTTTGAGTAATTTTTGAAGGCCTTATTCTGAAATGATACTAAATTTTAGAGCATCAGGTTTGAGAATAAATCTAAAAAGAACTCCCCTTGTATTCTACTTGTTTTAACTTTATCTAAGTGCTTGAAGGGTCTTAGCATTAACTAGGTTTGACCATGTTAATCATGGTTTGACTATGTTGAAATTATTCTCTGAATGAAAACACAACATAAAAGAAATTTTAATTTGAACTTAATTTTCCTGTCTCACCCAATCTAGGGTTTTCAAACAGTTAGCCTTAAAAGTTCTTGTGAGACAGGTTTGAAGGTAAAATAATTTTGAAAAAATGTTTAACTTTGAAAAGAATAAAAAATGTTATTTTTGAACAAGTATAATTGACTTCGAAGACAGATTTGAATTTGAAAAAGAGTGATTTTGAAAAAGAATTTTTGAAAACAGGTTTGAATCTATAATTATTTAAAATTTGTGTTAGATTCGAATTTGACATAAGATAATTTGAATTTGAATTTCAGAAATTGGCTTCCAGGTCTTGGCGAGGCACTAGGCCTTCTTTGGCCGTAGCCTTATGGGATCATCCACCCTTTCCTTGACAAAGCCTTTAATGAAATTTCATTTTCAAATTAAATTAGTCATTTCTGGTCTAACTAGCTTGGGTCTTGGATCGGTAGCTTCGGCTGGTTTCACCAGTCTAAAGAGACCAAGTAGACTTGATCTTATTAGAGTTGGTTTCCCCCAACGTACTATCATCTCACCTCCTCCCAATACTATGTTGTCAAATTTCAACTAATTGGTTAAGTCCTTAAGGTATCTAGTCCTATGAATAGCCAAGACAAAAACTTCAGATAATGTCATAGTGAGGAGAAATTTCTGGATTTTCTACGTTTGCAAAATCATTAATAAGTTTTTCTTGTATATCAATTTTAATTTTCAAAGTCCATTTTCTTGTCTTAACATTTGAATTTTGACTTTGCTAATATACATGATTTCATCAAGTTATCTAAGCATGCATCCATATCTGAATTTGACCAAGGGAGATTAATTAAACTATCAGTATTCAAGGTAAATAGTTGATTTGGATGTAAATTACAGTTACCCATTTTGGTTGTTTCCCTGGATCTTTGTAACGTTTATCTGTGCATTCCTCTTTGTAATGCCCAAACTCCTGACACTTGAAGCATTGAATGCGACTCTTGTTCTTTCGTGCTTTGGAGCTCGTTTCTTTGTTGCCGTCGGTGGTATCGTTTGAATCTTACGGGTAGGACACTTAGTTTGGTAGTGCCCTCTCTCCCTGCATATGTAACAAATTATATGATTTTAAAATTCAAATTTGTAATTTTACCTTTTGATTCCTTATTAGGAATCTCCCCCTTAATTGTTGCTGTCTCGAATCTAAATTCATCTTCTGATTCCATGTTGAGTCGGACTTGGGTACCGGTTGAAGCTCCTTCTTTGGTGGTTCTCTTGGAGTTTTCCCTGCAAAAGTTATACCTTCCTCGACCATTGCAGTATCAGCTTGATTATTTATTCTAATTTAGAAAAGAAATTTGAAATGGTTACCATCTCAGTCAGTTCGTTGTCTGATTCTGCTGGTTCGATTTTGCTCTGGGTTCAGGTTCAGACTCTGACTCGGCTATCTGTGCTTGGACCGAGAGTGCGAGATAACTTACCTGATCTTCTTCTTCATCTGAGATTTCTTGATGAAGATTGATCAATTTCTCCCAAATTTCTCTAGCACATCCAAATGAACCGACTAGCTTGAGTTGTTCGTTGGTTAGACCGCATTGAAGAATTGCAGTTGCTCTTGCATCAGTCTCAATTTGGTTGAGGGTTGGTTCATCCAGTTTGTCCCATGCAATTGATAGTTCATCTTCTGTATGGAGGTGGAACCCTGTTTGAATGATCATCCATATGTCCATATGGGTCTTCAGAAGGGACTCCATTTGTCTTCTCCAAAAGCTGAAGTTCTCGCTAGAGAATAGCGGTGGACGGGCACTGTTCCACTCTTGGTTGGCCATAAAATAACCTCTTGCACACAAAAGAACTAACAGAATGACCAAGACTTGGTCTTGGATTAGTAGTGCGGGAGAAGAAGAAAAAAAATTTGCCCAAAAAAAATTGCACGAATTTCGAGGCAGAATAATAATAAAATAATAAAAAAAATTTGAGACAAAATTTTTGGGAAATGAATATTCTGATTAATGGTGAAAAATAAGAGTTAAAAGATTGCTCGTATTAAAGTGGCACGAATTTCGAGAAATAATATTAAAATAATAATAATAAAAAATTTATGACAAATTTTTAAGAATTGTTCATTTTATTAATTCAGACTTATGGTGAAAAGATGAAAATTCAAAATTGAAAAAGGCGAACGAGATTGAGTTGCGTTGATTAACAAAAAGTAAAGAAATAAAATTAAAAAAAATTCATAAATCCGAAAAAAACTTTCAAACTGGTGGTTGCACCAAGTTTGAATTCCCCGCTCTGATACCACTTGTTGGATCGAGAGTTGCGAGAGACGGGGGGGGGGGGGGGTGAATGTTGCAATTCGTTCGGATTTAAAAAGAGTTAGTGCGCAGCGGAAATAAGACACAACAACAATGCTAACACGGTCGTTTTACTTGGTTCGGAGCCTGTGTCGACTCCTACTCCAAGGCCCACGGTCGTTGACCGTTTTCTGCGGGCAATTCTATACGTTCGAGAAAGTTTACAATCACAAGTATTACAGAATTAGCTTCGTAAACTTAAATGAATATTTCGTTACCGGACGTCCGGTGTAGATCGGAGTATTGATGCAGCAGGACGTCGTCAGAGCTCGAGTTGGAAGATTTCTGGAGCGTCTCGTGGAAGCAGAAGAGCGTATGAAAGTCGCAGTTGTTGATTCTTCAAGAAGGAGGTCGAGGGCCCTTTATATAGGGCCTGGGGGCGCCCTGGTCGACGGGGGCGCCCCCCACGTGGCTTCCGATCCGGTGATCGCTTCGGTCAAGGCTGATCTCTTCATCTTCGGGATCAGCTTTGACCGGGGCACCCCGAGCGCGCGGGGCGCCCGGGTTGACCGGTCAAAGCCTCATCCTTTGGCTTCGCGAGGGCAGCTGATAGTCGGCGTGGCACTGGGGGCGCCCGCGACACGCGGGGCGCCCGATGCGCACGGGGCGCCCGAAACATCCGGGGCGCCCCCAAATGTGCTGCTGTCGGGGCGTTTACTTGCTCTGCTGACTTTGGGTTGACTCTGGGGCGCCCGAAACATCCGGGGCGCCCTGCTCAGCTACTGCCTCACTCCTTTGAGGCTCTCTGAGCTGCAGAAACACAGTCCTTCGGTCCTGCATCCAGGGTTAGTCCAAAACAGCAATTAATAAGTTAATTTTACACAGCCTTGGCTGTCTTGGTTCTGACTTTGGGTCTCCAAAATGGAGCCCTAGGTCGAACCGACGCCTAATGTTCCCTTAAGGGGAACGCGTCCTCACCTACTCCTCTCGGGAGAGTTTACCTGGTGCCAACCGGATCCTCCAGTTGGACTTTTGCCCGACAGTCCTTTGCCAGGTCTTGAGTTTCGCCCTGCAGCCCTTCGCCAGGACTTGGTTTTTGCCCAGCAGCCCTTCGCCAGGTCTTGAGTTTCGCCCAGCAGCCCTTCGCCAGGACTTGGTTTTTGCCTAGCAGCCCTTCGCCAGGACTTGGTTTTCGCCTAGCAGCCCTTCGCCAGGACTTGGTTTTCACCCAGCAACCCTTCGCCAGGACTTGGTTTCTTGACAGCCCATCGTCAGGTGCCTAGCATCCCTTCGCTAGGACTTGGTTTCCTGCACTCTCAAGTAGCATTGTTAGATACCAAACAACCCTTAACTTTGAATCCTTTGCCAATATCAAAACAAGGTTCGATCTGGTGCTTCCTGCACCAACAACATCTGTCGGCCCCTTGATCGAGTAGGACTGCTAAAACGCATGACCATGCTCAAATGAGTCAATATGAGATATTGAGCTCATTTGTTTGAGTGAGTCTACTCAGGGATCAAAAAACACAAGATTGATCGAGGATGGCACGGTATATACCTCATTGGTCAATCTAGATATCAAGGATAGAAGGACAAGGTCATAGATTATCATAGTCACGGAGGTTTAGTCGGGTCTCGACTTTTCTTGTTACTTGGGTAGCAATGATGCATTGCTAGATGCCGCTCATTGCTTATGTGTCTAAAGTGTTTAGGCACATTGCCAACGTCGCGAGAACCTATTGGGTCACACACTAAGGACACGATGCTTCGGGAAATCTAATCGGCAGATCTGAGCCCGAGTTGGGAACTCGGGAGATCTGAGCCCGAGTTAGGAACCCGGGTGGTCAGTTCGAGAGCTCGAGTTGGGAACTCGGGAGCGCGGGTCGGGAGCTCGGCACTCGGCAGACTGAGATGGGAGCTTGGGAAACTGAATCGGGAGCTCGACACTCAGCAGACTGAGTCGGGAGCTCGGCACTCGGCAGACTGAGTCGGGAGCTCGGCACTTGGCAGACTGGGCTGGGAGCTTGGCAGACTGGGTCGGAGCTTGGCAGACTAGGTCGGAGCTCGGCAGACTGGGTCGGGAGCTCGACACTCGGGAGACTAGGTCAGGAGACCTAGTCAGAAGCCCGAGAGGCCCGGTCGGAATTGCATGTAAAGGAAAGAGAAAAGTCTTTCTTCATTAGATGAAGAGAAGGTGAAGAGTCACATGAAAAGGTGTGCTCTTTATTGGCTTTGATGAAGGGAAGTCAAAGAGACAAAAGACTCTTCATATTCATGGGATGAATATAAAAGAGGGACTTGTCATTTTGAAGGTGGGTGTGTGTGTGCTTTTTTTCGTCCCTTCCTCTCTTCTTCCTCTCCTCCCTCTTGGCCGAAACCCTTGTGGTTTCTTGGTGGTCTTGTGAACTACCTCAAGTTACTAGCACAACTAAGGTAGTTCTCCTGAAGTTGAGAGATTGTGTCCATGTGGATACGAATAGAGGCATGAACACTTGAATGTGCAAGAGATCCGGCGCATTTTGGACGAGCGGGATAAGCAAAGGACACGCTCCAAAGTTATACACTGTAGATAGATCTATTAGATAGATGAATTTCGTACGAATTTTTCTTTCGCATGGATTGCTCGAGGGTTCTTATTGCCGCTGCGTTTTGTATTTTGGTGCCGGGAGAACCCAACAGGGACTGACTTGAGCGTCGGAGTGGGCTCCGCTGGACAACCTCCAGTGTGTTCCCGTAATGCTTGTGTTGATCTCGCAGGGCGCAGAGTTCCTCCCCTCCTGTCAGCTTCTACGTGGGCAGAACCTCGGTGACTGGTCATCGTCGTCGACTCCTTCCGGAACAAATGTGGCGCCGTCTGTGGGAAAACAACAAAGCACCTGAAGGAGCATCGATGGCAGGACCGGAAGGACAACCCATTGTCCTTACAAGGGAAGAACTCGATCGCCTGGTGGCCAACACCATCAAAGAAGCGCTCGAACAACACCAAGTCGAACAGGTTGCCTCGCAACAAGGGGTTCCTGCGCGGGAGGAGATCCCTAGGGTCTCCATCTCGCACTCGCGGAGATCCATCACCCCGATGGGACGATGGGACGGAGCGACCCTAGGTCCCCGAAGAGAGTCTCCTGAAGATATTGAGAAGGCCCGCTCGGTGGCCTCTAGGGCGCAGAGACATGAAGAGGGACAAGGGAAGAAGGAAGAACCTAAGACCTCCCTTAAGGTTCCCGCTACTCCTTTCTCATCTGAAATTGTTGAAGACCCCATGCCGAAGCAATTTCGTGGGCCTGGGATCGCCGATTATGACGGTAAAACGGACCCAGTGGATCACGTCTGTATGTTCGAGAATGCAACTCTCTTGCACAAATACACTGACGATGTAAAGTGTCGGGTGTTCTTGAACACCTTGTCGGGAGCAGCCCAGCGGCAATTCCAGAGGCTGCCGCAAGGGTCTATCAACTCCTTGGTGGAGTTCAGAACCGCCTTCCTCCACCATTTCGCCAGTAGCCGTCGATACCAAAAGACGACACTTAACATGTTTGCCCTCAAGCAGAAGCCTAAGGAGTCGCTCAAGGAGTACATCCAATGATTCAACCGGGTGGCCCAGGTCGTGCCCAGCGCCACGTCTGAAATCCTTGTCAGTGCCTGCACCTAGGGGCTGACCGAAGGAGACTTTTCCCGATCCCTGGTAAAAAGCCCCCCGTCAGTTTTGACGACCTGCTAGGACGTTCTGTTAAGCACGTCAACATGGAAGAGGTACAATACGCCCCACGCAGGGAACTAGCCGGAGTTCTCCCTCCAGCGGTGCCGAGGTCTGAAAGGAGGGAGCCCCCACCTCCAACTTGAGGAAAAGCCCTCCACCTCGAAAAGGACCAGTGGGCGGGTAGGTACAGGCTGGTTGAGATGGTGGACACTGAGCAGCCGGAGCCGTTGCCGTTGTCGAAGCACTGCAACTTTCATGGCAGCTCCACACACTCCACCGAGGAGTGTCATGCCCTGAAGAAGAAGTTTAGTGAAGAGGCAGACACTAGACCTCGAAGAAAGTGGAATAAGTCAGGGTATCGCCGAAGATCTCCAAGGCGAAGCTTCTCCCCTTGGCGGCAACAGGCTGGAGAAAACGAGGCCCGACATCGGTCTCGATCACGATCGCGTGGAAGGAGTCAGGGACCCGCACCCCGAAGATCCCTCTCCTTAGAAAGAGATTCTCAAAAGGGCAAGACCCCTATGCGCGGCCCGCCCTCCGGGCATGTGGGAGTCATCTCCAGAGGACCTACTGGAGGGGACTCCAACCGGGGAAAGAAAGTCTTATACCCGACGACTAGAAAACTACTCCATTAGGACCGGCCAGAGTCAGGAGCCCGACCCTACAATATCTTTTGGACTGGCCAACCTGGAAGAAGTGGAAGCTCCCCATGAAGACGCCTTAGTGATCATAGCTCGTATTACTAACTACGAGGTTAAGCGCATCTTCGTGGACACGGGGAGTTCCGTGAACGTCCTGTACAAGGCGACTTTGGACCAGATGTAGATCGATGAAGATGTACTGCTCTCGATCTCGACTCCACTGTTCGATTTCATGAGGTATCGAGTACAGCCGGTAGGGCAAATCACCCTATCACTCTCCTTGGGCAACGACAGGCTTGAAAGGACTATGAGGACTCCCTTCTTTATCGTGGATGCTCCCTCTTCCTACAACGCTATCCTGGGTTGCTCAACGCTCAGTGTTTTCCAGGCAGTGGTCTCTGTCTACCACTAGAAGATAAAATTCCCCGTAGGTGATCGAGTGGTCGAAGTCAAAGGAGACCAGTTGGTGTCTCAGCGGTGCTATAGCGGGGAAGTCAGAACAGAGTCACGGAAGAACCCAAGGGGTCTCGAAGGCTAGCTAAAGGAGACGGTCATGCATAGAGAGGGGAACAAAAGGCTCGAGAGGCCAAAGCAGGCCAACCATCTCTGACCCTTCGGATCCTGATAAGATTTGCATTGCATATTGTGTACCCACCTGTGTCTTTTTTGCAGCCTTGCAGCAAATTCGAATAATAGAGGAAGGGACCTTCTTCAAGATACTAATGTACTACACAAGGATAAAAACCCTAATGCCTCGAGGTGCTGCGGATGCCCGAGGTACTTAGGCTTGGTCTAGGTTGCCACACCCGACCAAGTACCCAAAACCCTAGTGCCTTGCTGTGCTGCGGATGCCCGAGGTACTTAGGCTTGGTCTGGGTTGCTACGCCCTACCAAGTACTCAAGACCCTAATATCTCGCGGTGCTGCAGATGCCCGAGATACTTAGGCTTGGCCTGGGTTGTTACGCCCGACCAAGTACTCAAAACCCTAATACCTCATGGTGCTGCGGATGCCCGGGGTACTTAGGCTTGGTCTGGGTTGCTATGGACTCCCAACCAAGGATAAAAACCCTAATGCCTCGCGGTGCTGCGGATGCCCAATGTACTTAGGCTTGGTCTGGGTTGCTACGCCCGACCAAGTACTCAAAACCCTAATGCCTCATGGTGTTGCGGATGCCCAAGGTAGTTAAGCTTGGTATGGGTTGCTACACCCGACCAAGTACCCGAAACCCTAATGCCTCGCGGTGCTGCGGATACCCGAGGTACTTAGTCTTGGTCTGGGTTGCTACACCTGACCAAGTACCCAAAACCCTAATGCCTCGCGGTGCTGCGGATGTCCGAGGTACTTAGGCGTGGTTTGGGTTGCTACACCCGACCAAGTACCCAAAACCGTAATAGCTCACGGTGCTGCGGATGTCCGGGGTACTTAGGCTTGGTCTGGGTTGATACAGACTCCCTTCCAAGGATGAAAATCATGATGCCTCACGATATCTCGACTACCCGGGACACATAGACGCAGATAACACGGCCTACCCGACCAACGGAAAACAAGCGAGACATCAGAGTATTAACACAATACAGACATACACAAGGTAACAAAATTTTTTGCTTTATTTATATAGGAAGTATATGAAGGCCAACATCTCAGAAAAATATCAAGATATAATCAGACTATATATCTGGTAAAAGGAAGCACCCCTCTACTCGGGCTTTTCTTCGCTGCTGCATCATTCCTGTAGGGTCGCTTAACTCGGAACCGTCTTCCAATATTCGGTGTCCGGGAGTCCGTCGACGCCATAAGCCATAATCCTTGAATCTTTGGTAAGCATGAAAACATCTCGGTACTCCATCCGAGTAATCGGTAACAAACGAGGATGCCTGAGGTAACACATGAGGGTGACAAACCTGTCTGGAGACTCCAATCGCCTCTTCCCACAAAGATACATCCGGTACAACATTCAAAAGGAAGAGGAAGAGGAGTGGCAACTGCAATTTCTCTCCGGAAAGACGCAAAGAAGAATTGCCAAAGAGGAGAGGAAGCAGTGGAAGCTGCCTCTCCCCTCTTGGTGACGGTACTACACTATCCCCTGCAAACACCATCCAATGCCCAAAACTCGGGGAAACGAGGATTCGGAAAAGGATGGCGTTTGAGGCAGACAAGGGATGTACCACCATGGACCGCCCAGGGGGAGGCAACCATCAAAGTATGTCATCTCCGCCATACCCCCTGACGGGCCACATAATGTCTTTCCTGGACTCCTAGGATAATCTCGGAGTCCCACCTCCGCCAGGATCTTCAACGAGACCCTAGACATCATCTCCACCATGCTCCACGACAAGGAGGGTGAGACGCGAAGTCCCACCTTCGCGGGGCCCTTCATCCAAAAATGCTGCTGCGCCTCCGCTACCCTCTCCGGTGGTGTCAAAGGCTCCGACCGCAAAAAGGGGAGGAGGAGAAGGTATCGACATCTCACCGCAAAAAGGAAAGGAGGCAGAACGGATGGGGGAAGACGGTTCATCCTTGTCCCCCTATTTATAGTGACCACTGCCTTCCCGTGCATTTAATGCAAGCATGGCATGGGAACAGCAACATACGCCAACACTGAAGCATCGCATCGGTCGACATGCCTTCGCCAGTCCTAGGAACCCGCAACTCGCCGCACCTAGGAACCCGCAACTCTTTATGAGTCCATTCAATACATTGTGTGTGATGCGGAGTGACGGTTTGGGAACCACCAGCAGTATCCAAAAGGAAAGGGTTGGCAGGGGCCCAATAGGGAAATAAATGTAGGCCTGACACTAGAGGCTTGCAGGGGTATTACGGGAGATCCTTACCCAAGACCAACCTCGAGAAAAATTTCTATCTTTTTATTTTTACGAGCCCTCGTTGCGAAGGCATGTGACATGCAGAACCAGGTCCATGAGCATGCTCAAAATAGTAAGGTAAGGAAATATGATCATGTTAATCCAAATTGATATAATAGGGTCCAGTTCCCTGGTAAACATGTGATCCTACTACTCTGGATCCTCTGGAGGAAGTCCAGCCGTCACTGACAAACACGGGTCAGCATTGGGAGGCAGAAGTTGATCCCTCTTCAATTGGTCGATAGCCTCGTGGAAACCATGATGCAAGCGCTTCATTACCTGGTCGACGATGATAACGCGGAATTCATCTGAGGCCAGGAACATGGCCTTCAAGTCTTCTTCAGCCTCTTCATAGCCAGAATCTTTAGCAACACGAAGGGCGTGAAATTCGGCCTTGGCAGCCTCATGGGCACGCTTTATCCGGCTCAGCTTGACAGACACCCCCTTTTGCTCGGCTAGGGCCTCCCTGAATCTATTTGACGTGGCCTGAACCTCCGATCGAGCCTCGACTAGGTCATCTTCCAGAACAGACGTGCGATCAGTTGCCATCATAAAATCGGACTCCCTTTGGCTGAGTTGTTGTGCCTGGTCATGAATGCGCGCGTTCAATCTCTCGGCCGAGGCTGCCATAAGTTGGATGTCGCCCAACAACTTCCTCTCTCTCACCTGAAGTTGATTCTGATCCTGCATCATTTGGAGCAGGTCCTTCGTAACGACGACCGCTTTGTCGGACGCCAGACGCTCTCGGTGTCAAGAATTATGGAGAGCAAACTCCTTGTCCTGCAAGGTGTCCAGCAGATGCTCCACCTTCGCACGGAGGGCTCTGCTGACCTCCGCTTGCATGAGACCCGCTCGACGCTTGTGGTTAGTTGCGGCCTCCACTCTCAAGGCCTGGCGGGTTAAGCCCTCGACCTGAGGTTAGGAATATAAACCTCGGTTGGCTGTTAGGCAGTCCTCAGCCGCCTGTCATTACCCCAAGAACTCAGAGAGCATGCAAGAGAATATCCAATACAACAGTAACTTATACCTTCAGAAGGGTCTCCCGGAGAGTGGTTGGCGGTCCAGCCAACATTTGTGCGGTTGCTCCCCCGGAGGACCTTGGTGCGTTCACCCGTCCCTCGGACAGCGACGAGCCCCGGCGGGGAGGAAGTAGCTGGACAATAGGAGCTCCGGATGGCAGGCTGGAAGGGCCGGATTCACCCTCCTCCGAGCTGGAAGTCCCCTTAGACAGGACCCCCTCGGTCGGTACCTCCTTCAACCGCACTGGGGGGAAGGATTGCATGGATGCCTCCAAGGTCGCATCCAACCTCTTTTTTAGGCGGTCCAGCCTCATCTAGTATTGAGTATGCAATACCTCCTTACCCCTTGAAGCCTCGGCTCGGTCAATGGGGGGAGCGCTAGGTGCTGGGACGTTCGCCTTCAGGGCTGCGGCCGACGGGATAGGGGAAGATACAAGAACAGATGCTCCCCCCTCAGAGGGAGAAACAACCTCTTCGGACACAGATGGAAGAAGGTCAAGTCCCTCGGAGCATAGGTTTTTCCATTTCGGCCCCAAGCCTTTGGGAATTCGCCTCTTCTGCCGATCGTCGGATTGGGTTGTTGAGGGGGCAGTAGGGGGGAGGACCCCTCGTTAACTCCCTCCCGACAACAACTATCGAGGGAGAGACACCGCCATAAGGAAGACCCATTGATGGGTCAACCGGCAGATCGGAAGGTCCTCGGCTCACGACGGGCGGAGGTTTAACAGTGGTTTCTACCTTCCCGGATGAATTAGTGGTCCCCTCCGAAGACTCGGAAGGCGCAGGAGGTGCATCAGGGACAGCCGGTGGAGGAGTCAGCGCCTCCTTGTTGGCCTCCTCCCACTTGATAAGTCGGCCCATCACCTTGGAGAACATGAGTTCCTCTACAACCGCAAGCCAAGAAAACATTAGTTAGAACAATTGGCCTTTAAAGAAAAGGATGAACATACCAAGGCAGGGGTTGATTCGGGTCACTTTGGGGCTAAGGCCCGCCCGGTACATAAGTTCCTCGCACTGCACCAACCTTGAGCCGCTGAACTCCATGCTAGAGAGGATATTCCTAGCGCGCTGGTACGCAGGACTCTAGAAGAATTCTCCCAAAGAGGGAGGAGTCGGTGGAACCTCTATCCAATGAAGGGGCTTGAAGGGCAATGCGGGCAGTCAGATGAAGAAAAGCTTCTCTTTCCACCCTTTGTGCGAGGAAGGGAACCCTCCTAAAAACCTATGGCCCGTATGTGCTAAAAAGCTAAAAGCCCCTCTGGAGCCAATCGGAACAAAGAAAGAATGAAAAAGATGAGGGTTCAGGGGGAGGTCAAAGAGCTTAAAGATAATATACACCCCTCCCATCTGAGCGAAGGCATTGGGAGCCATCTAGTGGAGGGGGATATCAAAGTAGGAGGCTATATTCATAAAGAAGGGAGGGATGGGGAAACAGAGTCCTGACTCCACTTGCCCCAGGAAGAAGGTCGACAAGCCTGCGGGAGACTCTACTGGCGTCTGGTCTACCCTGGGGATAATCGCCGTCATCTCAGTTGGGATGCCATAGGCCTCGAGGGCAGCCTGTAGAGTCTCCGGTCTCACTCTCGAAGAGGTAGACTCATACCATTCCGCTCGGTAGCTTTCCATGGTCCCTAAGAGAAGAGACAGGGAGGAGACTAACTACTTACGTGCAAAAGAGTTCTCAGAAAAAAAAGAAGAAGACGAGGTGCACCCGGCCACGAAGTCAGAAGTTGGCCGAACGCCCTCGCCTTCTCTTCTTATACCCAGGAAGCTGCCTGCATGGGCATAATAGGGAAGCGACATGTGAAAAGCAAGAAACTGCCTCATCAGTATTGCCCCAGAGGTAGTTGACTTACGTGAGTTAGCTATAGCGGCGCACGTTAGTAAGAAGTCGAGAAGATGGCCGTTGAAGCACGTGGCGGCGAGACATTCGCGGAAGTACCTTGTCGCCGTCAAGGAGTGTCATGCTCCTTTATAACAGAGGGACAAGTATTATTATGGTACCTCGAAAGCCACAGAAGTCCCTTGGGGAAGGGCAAAACTAAGGAGAAAGTTCCTAGGGGCTTGGCACAACCCCCTAAGGGTCCCTTGCAACTACTAAAAGGCACAATAACGGGTGCGAGGACCCGCAGAAACTCAGCTTCTTCACCATCACATTAGTCCGATCAGTCAGCCACACTTCCTTCGATCAGACTTGAAGGGAGGGACTTGTGATAGGGGTGAATAACTCGTGGCAGATACGTAGGATGAAGAAGCTTTGTAGCAAAATGCAACGAGCCTTAGTGACTCCTTTTTACAGAGCCCTCGAGACACTCTCTGGAAGAGGAGCCTCTAGGGCCCCCCTTTGGAAGACAAGTCCTGGGGTGTCAACTAGAAGATCCATCCCGGGATCACCCCAGGAGGTGGGGTCCCGAGACCACCTCGGGGAGCTATAACACCCCGTGATCACCCGGGTCAGAAGACCCCGAGACCACCTTGGGGAAGCGAAGCCCGAGCTACCTTCGACATCAAATAATGGTTCTCCCCGTCCCTCGCGGATCTATGGATAAGTGTCCCCGTTGGCACGGAATCATCACAACCCTTAAATGTTGCAACGGGTCGAAATGTAATGATGGCGTGGACCGTTTCAAAGGCTATCCAGTAACCGCTGAAAGAGGGGGAGGACGTGGTATAAATCGTGGGGGCGTGACAAAGTAGAGGAGGCCAGTATAAAAGGTACCCAACCCCTCTGGTAAGGGGGTTAAACATTTTCTACAACTCATACTTTCTTTTCTGTCTTACACTTTTCTCCATCGAGGGACTGACTTGAGCGTCGGAGTGGGCTCCGCCGACAACCTCCGACGTGTTCCCCTAACGCTCATGTTGTTCTCGTAGGGCACACAGTTCCACCCCTCCTGTCAGCTTCTACGTGGGAAGAACCTCGGTGACTGGTCATCGTCGTCGACTCCTTCCGGAACGGTATCATTGCTTACATATACCAACTGGGTAGATTTATATTTCCCGATATGTTATTTTTAATGAGTCTTCTTTTCCTTTCTCAGCAGGTTCTTCAACCTCTTCTCCAAAGATAGACAGGTGGCACAAATTTGGTACCACCCACCCTTACAACAAGCGTGAAACATTTATCTCCTCTACCGGGGAATAATACTTCTACATAAGGCGATGATATTTTAGATCCAGCTCCATCTCCGCCAATCATTGAGGCCTACCCTTTTGGTTCTTCTGACACATCATCCAATCATGAGAATAATCTACTTCCTTTTTCAGATATGCCACATATCGAATCTTCTCATCCCCAGTCTAGCTCGTCACCTTCTTCGACAAGTGATTTTGATGATGATGTCCCTCGACGCACACATCCCTTAAGTAATATCTATGCACGATATCCACCAACAATAACTTGATATCCCCTTCCACGGGCTCTAATGGTCTCTTCAAAATCTATCGAACCAACATATTTTACATAAACTATTAAGGATCCAAATTGGCATGCTGCTATGACTAAGGAATTTGATGCTCTTCTTCGAAATGAGACTTGGTGTTGAGTTTCTCGCATTGCCTCTATGAACATTATAGGTTCCAAATAGGTCTTCCGTCTCAAGTATCATGCTAATGGCTCTCTTGAATGGTATAAAACTCATCTTGTAACAAAAGGATTCAATCAACAACCATGAATTAATTTTAATGATATATTCAGTCCAGTTATTAAGATAACAATTATTAGATTATTACTATCTATAGCTGTTAACTCCAACTGGTCGATACACCAATTAGATGCTTCTAATGCCTTCCTTCATGGGCATCTTAAGGAAACCGTATTTATGGAGCAACTGTCTGGATTTAATCATTCACAACTTCCAACGCATGTTTGTCTGTTGAAGAAATCATTATATGGTCTTTGAGAAGCCCCCCGTGTATGGCTTCATCGTATCTCTACTTGGCTACATCTCAAGGGTTCTCTGGCTCAAAAACCGACTCCTCTTTATTTTATAAGTGTAATGCCAACTCACTACTTTTTCTCCTTACTTATGTGGATGATATTCTTCTAACCAGCAATGATCAAGAAGACATCAATTCTCTGCTCCAATTTCTCAATCAAGAATTTCCCATTAGATTTCTCGGCATGACTCATTTCTTTCTTGGTATCGAACTTTTCTCAAATTTCGATGGTTGTCACCTTTCACAAAGCAAATACATTACTAAAATCCTTCAACAGGCTAAAATGGATGGTGCACGCCCTATTTCTACACCGATTGTCGAAGGAAACTTTTCTACACCGATTGTTGAAGGAAACTTTTCTACGCCTTCATCATCTCCTGTTTTGGTTGATCCTCAATTATATCGGAGTATTGTTGGAGCCTTACAATATGTCACTATCACACGTCCTGCAATCGCTTTTGCTATCAATTGGGCTTATCAATTCATGTATTCTCCCACTGCACATCGTTGGGAAGGTGTTAAGAGGATCCTTCGTTATCTCAAAGACACTATTCTTGATGGTCTCTTTTTATATCGGTGTTCCTTTCGGGATTTAAATGCATTTAGTGATGCGAATTGGGTTGGCTATCTTGAAGATAGGTGTTCTACTAGTGGATATGCAATATTCCTTGGACGAAATCTTATCTCATGGCATTCTAAAATGCAACCTACTATCTCTCGATCAAGTACCAAATTTGAATATAAAGTCATTGCCAATGTAATGTCGGAAATCATTTGGTTTCAATCCCTTTTTTCAGAATTACATCTTTCTTTTGATTCTATAACTAAAATATGGTGTGATAACATTGAAATAGCATATCTAGCTGCAAATCTAATCTTTCATACTCGAACAAAACATATGAGATAGATTTTCATTTTGTACGAGAACGTGTAGTGGCTAAACAATTATCAATCTCCTGCATCTCTATAGAAAATCAAGTTGCTGACATTTTCACCAAACTGTCATAAACTGACAAGTTTCACAAATCAAGTTGCTGACAATCAAGTTTCATAAACTGACAACCAAACTCAACGTGTTGCACATCCCGTTGAATTTGTCGGGGGGGGGGGGGGGTAATGACGACAAAAATAGCAGTCCTAGATAATACCAATTAATGACGACAAATATAACAATTCAAGAGATTCAGAAATTGATTTCAATTATTAATAATTTACCATATTTTGAGATTCAAAAATTAGTTTTAATTATTGATGATTTTTTTTTTATTAAATTACAATTCAAATCATATTTACTGTTAATTCTATATTTATTATTAACATATTTATGATAATATATTATCATAAATATTATTATATTTTTCTATATATTATTTTGATAATATATGTATAAATAAGTTTGTTAGTTTATGACAATATTATCTCTACTTATCGTTTTTAATTTTAACAAATCGTGATAATTATTCAACACGAGCTGGCTATTGCAGTCGGAGTGCGATCGACGTGAAGTCCGTCGATGGGTAACTACGGTTCCATCTACCCTAATCCCTTGGCAATTGTGAAGCTCCGTCCAACAGCAGATTGATGCTGCTCACGTACCTGGACTTGTCGTCGGCGAGGTATGCCACAACCTTCACCACATCCTCTGCTCCCAGCTTCACCCCTTAAAGGTTGGCCGACCTCTCAATCGTGGCCTCAAAGGCCTCCTTGTCTAAGTCGAGCGTTGCCACTGCCAGCAGTATCTCCACCCTGTGCGGTGACACGCAATTGACCCGAACGTCGCGCTTCTCATCAGCCCAACGACCGCGTGCTTCGAGCACGTATATGCGTGCGGGGCACCAATCCCGCATAGTCGACGTAGTGCTCGCGGTGATTACGATGCTCCCCTGCCTCGTCGACGTCATCACCTTCGCCGCATGCTTGGTGGCCAGGTAATGACAATAATAAAAAATAATCTTAAATTGATTTCAATCAATTAAGATATATCATATTTGGCATCATAATCATTAGCTATAATAATATTTTCTAAATTTATTATATTTATTACTATGATTATAATTATTGTGATTGTATACAATATTTAATTTTCCATTATTGTTTGGATAACTTACATAAATAAGCCTATTAATTTTAGAAATAAAATAATCCAAAAATTATTTTCTTAGTTTGTATTTTATTTCTTCATTTCTCTTTGTTCCTTTCATGGTGTTAGAGCCATGATGCTTCCTCTCTTAATTATTCTTCGTCTAAATCTTCATTCTACTTTCTTCCCTTAATTATTCTTCGTCTAAATCTTCATTCTACTCTTTGAAGACTTTGAAGACATCTGGACTTCCAATTTTATTCTTTTCATTCTATTCGTCGATGACCTCTCGACTATAATATTTATTTTCTTTTTAATCTTTGTCTATTTCCTTTTGCTTCTCCTTTTTATTTTTTAATCATCATTTTCATTTTTTAAAATCGTATTTTATGCTTTTTTTTTTGTTCCTGCTTTTCGTTTTTAATCATCATTTTCGTTTTTTTGTTTATTCTACTTTTTCTTTTCTTTCTTTTCATTTTTTCCCCTGCTTTTCGTTTTTTTTTTATTTTTGTAGTCTCTCGAGCTTCCCCTCCGGTGATTTCTTAGCTTCCTCCTTCGCGACTACAGGCCGTTGTCTATGCCACTAGCTGCTATCTGCATCGCCTTCATTTCTAGCCGACCGACCGCACTAGTGTCATTCATTCGAGCAACTTCCTATTTAATTTCTGTTCCGGCAAGCCAAAAGTTTCGATGTCAAATACTCAACGATATCAAGGAGACCAAAAGCAAAGTTTAGAACGATGTCAAATTTGTCACATCATTGGTCATACTGGTCTTCATTGCTCTAGACGATTTGACTAGTCATATAGTCGGAGAAGATATCAAATTTATCTCGGAGTTGGACATATTGGTCTTCAATTTTCTAAAAGATTTGACTCAAATTTGTCAGTGGTCATGCAGTTTTACAACAACCAACTATTTCATAATATGGTCTTGCATCTTCAAATCGACCCCACCTTTGTCTGGGCAAATTACGGATGAGTCATCTCATTCTAGAACATTCTCAGTTTTTATCTCTCCTAATATTATTTCATCTACTCTTGAGAACCCAGGTTGACATCTGAATTCTGGAGCCACTCATCATGTTACCCCGAAGTATGATATTCTCACAGAAGCTTCACCTTATCATGGACTCGATATGGTACAAATAGATAATGACTCGGATTTGCAAATTACTCACCTTGGAAACACATCCTTTCATTCATTTGGTCAAACTTTTCATATGCATAACACTCTTCATATTCCTTCTATTACTAAAAATTTACTTTCCGTGCCTCAATTTGCTCTTGATAATAATGTGTTCTTTGAATTTCATCAACATCATTGTCTTGTGAAGGATCTCACAACAAGAACTATTCTACTTCGAGGAACCATTAAGGATGACCTCTACCATCTTCAACCCACCTCTACCAAAGTATTTATTGGGGAGCACACTGACAAATATTCTTGGCACGCACGTCTTGGTTATCCGTCTCTACGTTTCATTCAGAATATCATTAATAAGTATGATTTACCAAGTTCTTTAGCCTTATCATTTCATTTATGTAAAACTTGCATTAAAGCAAAATCTCATAAATTACATTTTGTGTCTTCTACTCACACCTCTATTTTTTTTTTGAAAATTATTTACTTTGATGTGTGGGGTCCTTCTCCCATTCTATCTAATCGGGGTTTTCTTTATTATGTCATTTTTATTAATACCTTTAACAAGTTCACTTGGATTTTTCCTATAAAAAGAAAATTTGATCTCTTCGATATTTTTTTTATCATTTTAAAAGTATGTTGAGCATTATTTCGATTATAAAATACTCTCCCTTCATTCTAATTAGGGAGGAGAGTATCAAGCGTTTCATCGTCATCTTACCTCCTCTGGCATCTTTCATCGAGTATTTTGTCCCCACTCTCCTAAACAAAATGAATCCACCAAGAGAAAATATTGTCATGTAATTGAAACTGCCTTAGCTCTTCTTAATCATGCCTCAGTTCCACTAAAGGTTTGGGATGATGCCATCGAAACTGTAGTCTACCTTATCAATCGTTTACCCACTCCACAATTTCAAAACAAATGTCCCTGGGAGTGACTTTATAATCACCCTCCAAATTACTTATTTTTCCGTATCTTCGGTTGTATATGTTACCCTTGGTTACGATTTACTCTAAACACAAGTTAAACCCTCACTTTCAACAATATATTTTCCTTGGTTATAGTAATTTGCATCATGGGTACCGTTGTTTTCATATTTTGACTGGGCGGGTATATATTTCTTGACACGTTACATTTGATGAATCTCTTTTTCCATTTGCAATTACTACGTCGGATCCTCCTTTCGTTAATCAAGGCACTTTTCTCATAATCATTGGGTGGTATACTAGAATCCCCACAGGTTGCTCTATTAGGACATATTGAAAGTACAAGTGCGGATGATATCTTGGGCCCTGCTCTATCTCCACTAATTCCTGAAGACTCGGCGGCTAGTGGTGATCCACTCTCTGGTTTTGATTCCAATCAGTCTGATCACTCATCTCCGGGTAGCTCTGATGATGATACTCATCGAATGCTTCCTCTAAGTGATATTTATGCATGATGTCAGCCAATTTTCACTCGTTATCCTCTTCCACTTGCTCATATTGCTTTTTCAAATCTTGTTGAACCTTCTAACTTTACACAGGCAATCAAAAATCCAAATTGGTGTGTTACGATGTCTACAGAGTTTGATGCTCTTCTTGGCAATGAAACATGGAGATTAGTTCTTCGTACTCCATCTATGAATATTGTGAGCTCAAAATGGGTTTAACGAATCAAGTATTGTCTAGATGGATCCATTGAACGTTACAAAGCCCACCTTATTGGCTTTAATCAACAACCAGGTATTGACTTTAATGATACTTTTAGTCCAGTAATCAAAATTATAACTATTAGATTATTACTATCTATAGTTGTTAGTCCCAATTGGACAATACAACAATTATATGTTTCCAATGCTTTCCTTCATGGACACCTTGAAGAAATTGTTTTCATGGAGCAACCACCTGGATTCATCCACCCACAACTTTTGACACATGTTTGCCAACTTCAAAAATCTATATATGGTCTTCGACAGACACCTCGTGCATGATTTCATCATCTATCTACCTGACTTCATTCTCAGGGATTCTCTGTCTCAAAAACTCACTCTTCGCTATTCTATAAATGCAATGAAAAATTTTCAATATTTGTTCTGATTTTTGTAGATGATATCTTAATAACTGGTAGTGATCAAAATGACATTGCTACTTTACTCTATCTTCTTCATCAAGGGTTTCCTATTCGAGATCTTGGCAGCGCTCATTTTTTCCTTTGTATAGAGTTTCTCTCACATTTTGAAGGTTGTCTTCTCTCTTAGAGCAAATATATTACTGAACTTCTATAATGAGCTAAAATGGATGGTGTCCATCCTATCTCCACACCAATTATTAAAGGTGGTTTCACTACAGCTTTATCCTCCTCTTTAATGGATGATGTTAAATATTGAAAATTTAAGGGGCTAAAATGCTTAAAAATACAAAATTAAGGGCCTTGTTGGAATTAACTAATTAGAGGGGTCTTTTTGCAAAAGACCCCAAAACAAATAAAACCCTAAATTCCTCCCTTTATTCCTCTCCCCCGTTTCTTTTTTTCCCCCTGACTCCCTCTGTTCGACGCCTGAAACCGTTGCCGACCTCGCGATCTTCCTCCTCCCTCGCGAAACCCATCCCTCCTCTGTAGTTCTTCACAGGGTCTCTTCTCCTTCCTCTTTCGCTCGCGATTGTGAAGTCGCCAACCCCCTTCTCCTTCGTGCTGCAAGCCCTAGCCGAGTTGCCCTCTTCACACGAAGGGAGTCGTCGGCCCCTGATCTCGCAAATTCACCTCTTCTTCTTGAGTTGTTCTATGTCGACCTAGGATTTTCCCTGGATTGCGTCGCTGACAGCAGCTAGGTAAGAGCAGATAATTAAGTTCTGATTTAAGGTTCATGATAATACGAGGTTCGTAGCTTAAATCTGATTTAGGGTTCCTGTGTCGTGGGCTAAGATAAGTGGTTTCCTTTGACCTTCTTGTTGTGCCATGAGCTCTAGGGAGGCAATGTTGTGGTATGTTGGTTTTGGAGTTCTCTGTTTGAAATTTGGGATTTGTTAGTTGTTAAAGATTGTGCGCATTTTTTGAGTTTCAATACTTGGTATGTTGTGTAAATTGTGTTATGGTCGATTGTTGTTGTTGTTACCGTGGGTGTTCATGTGGGTTGTAT
Source organism: Boesenbergia rotunda (assembly GCA_024364735.1). Taxonomy (NCBI): domain Eukaryota; kingdom Viridiplantae; phylum Streptophyta; class Magnoliopsida; order Zingiberales; family Zingiberaceae; genus Boesenbergia; species Boesenbergia rotunda. Next base: position 22,350 of record JAGFNQ010004924.1, read on the forward strand.
ATTTTTAGGATTTCCTATTGTAATACCTGCTGTGAGTAAGCTTGAGGAGGGAGTTTAGTCCTCTTTGGTTTGCGTTTGTCTGCTAATTCCTATGTAGTTCTTTCTGTGAACAGTTGTAAGGTGCTATGTGGGACGTATAAATTATAACTTGTAGTCTTGTTATTGTGATTAATGTGGTCAGCGAGTTTTATATGGTAGCTATTAATTTTCTTAGGTTAGTTTGGGAATTAATCCTCATTAACTAACTAGGATAATTATGTTAGAAAGGAACATTCTGTTATTGATGATTTATTTAAATATATGTGATGATTAGGATGTATCCTAATTATGTTTAGTATTTTATTTGGTTAATGTATTTAATTGTATAAATAGATAAATTTAGTCCTTGACACAGGACCTTGACTTTGGACTCACACGGTTGATTGTGGGAGATTCTCTTCACATATACGGACTACAGTTTAAGGCAGGTACTTTTCCTTTATATTCATGTAGCTCTTTTATCTTAAATGCATGACTTGTTATGTCTGAGTAGGTTTGCTTGACCTTGTTCTTTGTTGTTGGTTATTTTAATATCATCGTTAATACCTTTCTTTCTTGGTCTTCGAATTTAATTGGAAATTTTGTATGCGTACAGTCTCTCGTTGATTTTCTATTATGTAAAGTACTGCTCGTACGTGAGTACTTAGATGTTCATTAAACACCACTAGGATGGTTGGCATTAGACACACCCTACCTAAGAGTTTAGTGGCATATTCGTTGCTTTCTGGTTGGTTTCTGGTATTTGTTACTTTTGTTGTTACATCGTTGTAATTCGATTATTTGTGCGTATTGGTATCATGCACCATACATGTACCGTTGCATACTGATGACTGTTGGGCTTCCATATGGTTAAACCGTCGTCCGCCATTTAGTTGCTTCATTACTCAACCACTTGTTGTGGTAGTTGCTAGAGTGTGAGCAACTGTCCTGTTACGCCACACTCGACCACTCATGTACAGTGGATGTTGGAGTTGTAGGCAAGCAGTTGACACCCTCACCGTTGTTTCCGAGATATATCAGAGTTGTTGGTGGCTCCCTCTTTATCTCGGGGTTTTGGAGTAGTTGGCTCCCCAACATCCTGTCTACTCAACCACATATATCGGTAGTATTCGTTGGAGTGCGTATCGTTGTTTTATACATGCTTAGATGTCCTCTGTTTCCTAGAAATTGTACAATGTTGTATCTGTTGCTTCCTATATCTTTTGATGCCATGCATTTGTCTACTCATATACCCGCAGAGTCCACCCGGACTTATCACCGCCACCATCTATTTTTGTTTCAGGTAGCAGGTAAATGCATTTGTTGGAGCTAAGAGAGGATCCAGTTGCCAGTCCCACTGTGTCGACTCATTTTGGAGTTGTATCAGGATTTAGTTATTTTTCTTTGCAGTTGCTTTATTTTCTACACTTCGTGAGTTCCCCATTATTATTTTCTAGACTGTATATATTTTATTAATCCGGTATTATCACAGTAGATTTATGTTTATATGTTATTGGACTGACGTGTCCGTTTTTGAGATTTATATTGGAGTTTTATTTTGATTATGGACTCTCTACTACTTTTAAATTTGCTTAAAGATATTAACTCCATGGTTGTGGATTTACTTTACTATTGTGATGCCAGCCGTGTGTGGTCGAGCTATATTTTTGTGGTGTGTTATGTATATTTGTCCCAACTTATCCGCCGTATAGGAGAGATGCTGCTCGATTTTCAAGCAAGCATGAGCCTCTGGGGGCGTGACAGCTGATCCCTAGATCTATCGAAGTATTGTTGGTGCCCTACAACATGTCACTATTACACGACCCGATATTGCATTCGCTGTCAATTATGATTGCCAATTTATGCATTTTCCTACTGAACACCATTGGGAAGGCGTTAAGAGAAATTTTCGATATCTCAAAGGCACTATTCTATATGGTCTTCTTTTATATCGTCAATCCTCATGAGAGTTAATTGCTTACAGTGACGCAGATTGAGCCGAATCTCCTGAAGATAGACGTTCTACTAGTGGATATGCCATATTTTTTGAGCGAAATCTTATTTCTTGGCTTTTAAAGAAGTAACTTACAGTCTCTCGCTCAAGCACAGAAGATGAATAAAAAACCAAAGCTAACACGACGTCCAAAATTATTTGGTAAAATCTCTTCTTTTGAAAATTACACTTTTCCCCAAATGCTATGTCCAAAATTTGGTGTGATAATATTGGAGCAACTTATCTTGAGGAAAATCTAGTTTTTCATGCTCATACCAAGCATATAGAGATTAATTTTCATTTTGATTGCGAGCGTGTGACTACTCGACAACTTTTAGTTTCTTACATCTCTACAGAAGATCAAATTGCTGATATATTTACCAAGCCATTATTTAGACAACGTTTCACTATATTAGCACTCAAACTCAACATTTAGATATTCCGTTGAGTTTGTCGGGGGAGAGAGGGGGGGGGGGATTATGACAATAATGCAAAATAATCTCAAATTGATTTCAATCAATTAAGATATATCATATTTGGCATCATAAGTAAGGTTGACATGAATCAATAGCAATAATAATATTTCTTAATTTATTATATTCATTGATATGATTATAATTATTGTGATTGTATACAATATTTAATATTTCCATTATTGTTTCGATAACTTGTATAAATAAACCTATTGGCTTTAGAAATAAAATAATTCAGAAATTATTTTCTATGTTCATATTTTATTTCTTTGCCTTCTCTCTGTTTCTTTCACTAGGAACACCCTCATCATGTTCACCGACATCAATCGCTGGAAGTCGGCCATCTCGCAGTCAGGGAACTGTTGGAGCAATCTAGGTGCCCTAGGTTTTGATGTTTGGGCAAAGGTTTAAGTTAGATTTGTTGTTGTATTTGATCGCTAGGGATGCATTGTGGTTTGGTATAAACAGATATATCAAGAGGATATAGGCAAATACATCAAGAGGAGACCAAAACTAGAACTTTAGGTCAAGGTTCAATTGAACCATTTAGCTAGTTTTGAGTTTGATGTCAATCTTGGTATCTGAGATATATACATTTTTAAATATATTTTTTTCCAAGTAGACACGGGTACCACAAACTTCTCCATAAAATTTGGGAATTTTTGAAGATTTATCAAATTTCTGATATATTTCTGAAATTGGGTCAGAAATGCAGAAATAGGTTGATATCAGGATATCAGTCGACTGGTGCAGGGTTTGGTCGACTGATAATTTTGTGAATTGCCTTTTGATAGGGGCCAGTCAATTGGTAACTGTCTCAATCGATTGATATAGGTTGAAATTATTTTTAGTAAAGTCGAAAAGTGTCCAAATGAGTGTAAATTTATGTATAATCTTATGGAGAGTTAATACATAATGTTTATAGTGATTAGAGGTTAAAGAATCCAATAATTAGGATATTATTGGAGTTCTTTTTGAGGTGTGGCAAAGGGGGAAAAGTGTTAGGATTAAGTGGGAAACCAACACATCTTTGTAAGAAATCCAAGCTTAAGGGGGAGCTTATGTGAAGGGGGAGCTTTGGTTGCTCATTTGTTGGCAAAGGGGGAGAAGTACCTTTGCAAGAAATCTAAGCTCAAGGAAAAGCTTAGGTGAAGGGGGAGCCTAAGGTTAGGTTCCTTGATTTTTGCATTGTTATTATTTTCCTAACTTAAACGGGTTGCCAAACATCAAAAATGGGTTGCCAAACAAACTATTCATACTCTTCGCACTTTTTGTTATGCAAAATTGTTAACTAAATCATCGTAAACAAGCTTAGCTACCATCTTTTTTTTTTTTTACAATTTGGCTAAACCATTCAATCTATCTTATAACATAGTTGATCGAAGATGGTTCTTAATCAATTTCAACATTGAGAAACATTTTTTAGCAGAAGCTGCCGTAATTGGTATGGTTAATAATATTCTATAAGCTATCCAAGCATTATAAAACCGATGATGCAAATTTTTGACATACTACAAGACTTTAAGTGGTTTGGTAATCCAATTCGGCAATGTTTTTCTGAGTAATTGCAATTTAGAAAATAGTTCAAGTGCATTAATATCAAAATCATCTTTATGTTTCAAAAAATCTACAAGTGCAGCACATAAATTGTTCAAACTCTTATCATCTTCGTCTTTCAACTTGTTCAAGATAAATAAAAATCTAAAAGTCTACATATTTCTAAAACTGCTTCAATCTTGTCTTGAGTGATGAAAGATCATTATCAAATATCTATAAAAAATAATTTACTCGAAAATATTCTTCAGCTCCTTATATTGGGTTATGTCACGACCCTAGAGGCACATGCTTCCTCGAAAATCGGGCAGCATCTCCCCTGTACGGCAGACAATATGGGGCAAATGTACATACACTCTTATCACAAAAGCTTAGCCACAAGCGACCAGCGTCACAATATATAGATGTAAACACAACCATTCAGATATTAAATAAGATAACGGGAAAGATAACGGATGGCTCAGCCTCCTTAAATATGAAAGAAAACCACAACTCAAAAAGAGAACTCAAATGTATCGAAATCTATCCGAATATCTGATAAACAAATACAATGCGAAAACTCACCAAGTACCGAAATAAAAGCAACTAAATCAAATGCGGAAACAACTCAACGCTGGGGGCTGGCAACTGGATCCTCTCCTGGCTCCAAGCAAAATATCTACCTACTACCTGAAACAAAAATAGGTGGTAGCGGTGGTGAGTCCGGGCGGACTCTGCGGGTATATGAGTAGACAATAAGCATGCCATAACAAAAAGGTATAATATGTAGAGAATCCAACAGGGTACAGTTCATAAGGAATATAGGAACCTAAACATGCATAACATATATAGAACAACAGGTTGTAAAATCGAATAACAACTAAACAGGCGTAAAATAACGCAACAACAATAAAACCAAGATATACATGCATGCCAATCAAGTGCAACAACCATAGCTCATATAAATGCAACAATCACAAGAAAATGCATAAACGAAATACGTATGCACATGATGCAATGACATGTGTCACCCCTGACACCAGTCAAGCCGTCAACATATCCCATCTGTGTGACCGAGTGGGTAGGGTTGTGACAACTGTACGCACTCCAACAACAAATACCACATAAGGTGTGGTTGAGTGGACAGGATGATGGGGAGCCTACACTCCAGACCCCTGATACATAGGGGGAGCTATCAACAACTCAATATCCCTCGAAAACAACGGTGAGGGTGAGCTACCAACGACTCTAATATACCTCGAAAATAACGGTGAGGGTGTCACTGTTTACCTACAGTTACAACATGTGTGGCATAGCAGGACAGTTGCTCGCACTCTAATAACTATCATAACAATAAGTGGTTGAGTGAATCAAGCAACTAGATGACTAACGACGGCTTAACCAAATGGAAGCCCAACAGTCGTTAGTATGCAACGTGCAAGTATGGTGCATGCTACAAGATGCACGAACAACTGGAGAAATCAACGATGCAACCGAAATCCAACAAGTACACGATGCATTAATACAACCAACCGGAAATCGAAAACCTTAAGTGCGTACACTACTAGGTAGGGTATTTCTAATACCAAATAAACCTATTTGTGTTTAATGGACCTCTAAGTACTCGCGTACAAGCGACACTTTACAGAACAGATAGCCAACAGAGGACTGTACAGATACGAATTTGGAATACTCGAAGATCAACGAAGAGTAAGTATCAACGGTGATGTTAAAATATCAAACAACAAGAAATAAGGTTAAGCAACCTGCTAGACATAATATAGACATGCTTTACGATAAAATGAACTACTCGAGTACAAAGGAGAAATACCCGCCTTTATTATAGAAGTTCGTGAACGAGAACCTTCCACGATCAACCGAACGAGTCCGAGGTCAGGGTCCTGTATCAAGGACATAGTTTAGCTATTTATACAAAAATAAAAAATTAGCTAAACTATACTGAACATAGTTAAGACATGTTCTAATTACAACATCTATTTAATTAAATCCAACATAACCATGGGTTCCTTCTTAACCTAATTGTCACAATTAGGTTATTAAGTAAATTCCTCAAATTAATGGTACTATCACTACTACCAACCTAATCCTCTCAATTATCACAGTTTCTTTAATTAACTGGAATTAAACGACTAATAGAAATCAAAAGGAACTTAGATCAAGGACTATGGCTAAGAGGGGCAACATAATCAGGATCAAACCTAATCTGATATTCACAGTAACCACACTGCCAAAATGGACTTGTTTATCCATTTCTTATGGAAACATAGCATCCATTTCAATACTCTACGACCAAGCTCCAATTCATCTTCCTGAAACTAAAGAACCCAAAACTAATTCTAAAACTCAAATCCATTACTAACCAACACCTAACCTTCAAAATCCACTTCATTGATGCAATTCGACCAACACAATAGGATACCTAGAATTATAAAAAAAACTCACGGCAGTGATCACAGAACCAAAACCAAATTTTCTCCTGCATTCAAATCCATCAAGTTCGATTCCAAAACAATAGAACCCAATTTCGATCCATAAAAACAAGGAAGATGGAGACTTACCCAAATTTGTAGAGGTCGACGACGAGCAAAGGTCGGGGAAGAGAATCGTCGCTTGGTTCATGGGGAGAAACTAGCCAAGATGACATGGGATTCTCCGGCGACGGCTGAGGGAAGGAAACGTCGCTGTCGCGTGCTCGCATGAGAACAGAATCACAAGGGATAGGGGCTGCAACTTAGGGTTTGCGCGTGGCAACGGCGCGAGGAGAGACTCGGCTAGGGCTCCACGCGAGGGAAGACTTTAGCCGGCTTGTTCGCGCGAGGAGAAGATGAAGGAGGAGGAGAAAGGTCGGAGGGGGTTGCGGCGTCGGGGTGGAACCGCTTGTGCGGCGTGGGTTCGGCATCGAGGAACGAACACAGGGGGAAGAGGGAATGAATGAATCTGGGAGGATTTTAGGGCTTATATTTGTTTTTGGCATTTTACAAATAAGCCCTCCAATTTCTGCTATTCACAACTAGGTCCCTAATTTACAAAGAGACCCTTTAAAATTTTGGTTTTCAACAGGTTACCTTGAGAATTTTCATCAAAGAACCTTTTTCTACAACGAATTCAAGTTTCACGAAATATATGTTCAATCTCCATTCTTAAAGTAATCTTTTCAGCTTCACTAAAACCAGTATTATGTATTCTTCCAAAAAGATAATTAAAACTTTTAAGAGACTAACACCCTTTTCAAAACGTGGTTGCACTAGGACCTTCCTCATGCAAAATGCGGTTGCTCTAGGACAAAATACCCCCCCCCCCCCTCCCCTCATGATTTATCTGTCTGTATCTTACCATAGGAACGACGATACTAGAGCCGTTTAGGAGGAGCGATATCACTTTTTGCCCTAATATTATTATATTCGATCACCCAATGCTATTAATCAATCATATTAATTGGATAAATTCATATTATAACAACTATCAAATCTTAATTATAATTATTATATTAACTCCAATTTTATAATTGCTACAATACATATTTAACATATTAAAAAATATGTGACGTAGATTTAACCTATTCATCTAATATTCACACTGTAACAATTACGAAATCATAATTTTTACAATCCAGACTTATTTATATAATATTCATGTTATAGTTGTTTTGATTTTATAATGGTTATCCTTCAAATAATTGTTACAATACATATTGAACATAATAAAAAATATGTGACATAGATTTAACCTATTCATCTAATATTCATATTGTAACAATTATGAAATCATAATTTTTACAAGGGCTTTTTACCAAAGGGAGTACCCAAGAATTGATATTTACCAAAAGACGTATCATGGTTTCATTTTTACCAAAGGGCACACCCATTTTAGTGAACTTCCTCTTATACCCCTCCCGCCAAGCACTGTCTTTCTCTTTCTCAGTAACGAATTCTGAGACATCTGCACATTCTTTTTCAGAGTTTTCATTTTAAAATAATATATTATGGAATCGGCTAAAAAACGTAAGGTAATGAAAGAAAAAATATTTCAGTTAAAAAACATCTCTTCCAACGTGATTTCAAAAATATAAAGAGATGATTTTTTATATTTGATTAATATAAACTAATATATTAAATAATATTTAATAAATATATTAATATATAAAAAAATCTATCAAAACACGTAATTTCAGATTCAAACGCAGGGTCTGAAATCACGCTACGAGGGCCTGAAGTCATTTGACTTCAGACCCTGCGTTGGCCTGAAGTTAGATGACTTCAAGCCCTGCGTGCACTGAAAATTTTTTTATTTTAAAAATATTTTTTATAATATTTAATCATGATTTATTAAATTAAATAAAAATATCAATAGTTCTAGGAGATGATATTTTTGGTGTCCAAACTTCTAATGATTATAAATTATGTTGTAATAGGAGTTTTTTAGGTCTATAATTGGATTTTCACCAAAATCCACTGATAGACCTAGGATATTTGGATTTCTCAAAACCCAGTATCAATAGTTAGAGTTGAGCTAGGATATGATATTTTTGGTGTCCAAACTTCTAATGATTATAAATTATGTTGCAATAGGAGATTTTTAAGTCTATCAGTGGGGTTTCACCAAAACCCACTGATAGACCTAGGATATTTGAATTTCTCAATACCCAATATCAATAGTTAGAGCTGAGCTAGGAGATGATATTTTTGGTGTCCAAACTTCTAATAATTATAAATTATGTTGCAATAGGAGTTTTCTAGGATGAATTAGTGGATTTCGGTGAAAACCTACTGATGGACCTAGGATACTTGGATTTCTCCATACTTGATATCTCTATTTAGAATTTACTTAGGAGATGTTATTTCTGATGTGCAAACTTAGTACCAATAATTTTCAGTTATGTTCTCTAACCATATCAGTTGACACAGAAAGATGTATAAATATGACTACATCTTGGGCACAGTTAAAAGAAACATCTCTTTCAACATGATTTCAAAAATATAAAGTGATAATTTTTTATATTTGATTAATATAAATAAATATAATAGATAATATTTAATAAATATATTAATATATAAAACAACCTATCAAAACATGTGATTTCAGATTCAAACGCAGGGCTTGAAGTCACCCTAGGAGGGCCTAAAGTCATCTGTCTTCAAGCCCACGCAGGGCCTAAAGTCAAATGACTTCAGGCCCTGCACCCCTGCTCAGTTTTCCAATTTTTTATCTCACCCTATCACAACAACAAAAGAAATGCCAAAACAGTCCAACTTCAAAAAAAAAAAAATATCTCCAACCTGATTTTTCAGCAAAGGAACTCCTCGATGAATGATCCATTGAGAATCCACCACTCCCATTCTCTCATGAGCCTCCTTTAATCAGTAATCAGAAATCATCAAAACTAAAAAATTGGAGAAGCAACAAACTGCCACAAGTACCTCGACACATCTTCTAAGCGAGAAGTTGAGACCCATCCATGAACCAAGACATTTAGCAGCAATGGAGCAGGGCCTGAAGTCATTTGACTTCAGGCCCTGCGTGGGCCTGAAGTCATATGACTTCAGGCCCTCCTAAGGTGACTTCAAGCCCTACGTTTGAATATGAAATCACATGTTTTGATAGATTTTTTTATATATTTATATATTTATTAAATATTATTTATTATATTAATCAAATATAAAAAATTATCTCTTTATATTTTTTGAAATCATGTTGAAAGAGATATTTCTTTAAACTGTGCCCAAGATGTAGTCATATTTATATATCTTTTTGTGCCAACTAATACGGTTAGAGAACATAACTGAAAATTATTGGTACTAAGTTTGCACATCAGATATAACATCTCCTAAGTAAATTCTAATAGAGATATTAAGTATGGAGAAATCCAAGTATCCTAGGTCCATCAATAGGTTTTCACCAAAACCCACTGATTCATCCTAGAAAACTACTATTGCAACGTAATTTATAATTATTAGAAGTTTGGACACTAAAAATAGCATCTCCTAGCTCAACTCTAACTATTGATATTGAGTTTTGAGATATCAAAATATCCTAGGTCCATCCGTGGGGTTTGGTGAAAGCCCACTGATAGACTTAAAAATATCCTATTGCAACATAATTTATAATTATTAGAAGTTTGGACACCAAAAATACCATCTCTTAGCTCAACTCTAACTATTGATACTGGGTTTTGAGAAATCCAAATATCCTAGGTCCATCAGTGGGTTTTGGTGAAAACTCACTGATAGACCTAAAAAACTCCTATTGCAACATAATTTATAATCATTAGAAGTTTGGACACAAAAAATATCATCTCCTATAACTATTGATATTTTTATTTAATTTAATAAATCATGATTAAATATTATAAAAAATATTTTTAAAAATAAAAAAAATTTTCAGTGCACGCAGGGCCTAAAGTCATCTGACTTCAGGCCCACGCAGGGCCTGAAGTCAAATGACTTTAGGCCCAAAGAGGGTCTGAAGTTAGATGACTTCAGGCCCTCGTAGCGTGATTTCAGACCCTGCGTTTGAATATGAAATTACGTATTTTGATAAGGTTTTTTTATATATTAATATATTTATTAAATATTATTTAATATATTAATTTATATTAATCAAAAAAATATAAAAAATCATCTCTTTATATTTTTGAAATCACGTTGGAAGAGATGCTTTTTTAACTAAAATATTTTTTCTTTCATTACCTTACGTGTTTTAGCCGATTCCATAATATATTATTTCAAAATGAAAAGTTTGAAAAAGCATGTGCAGATGTCTCGGAATTCATTACTGAGAAAGAGAAAGACAGTACTTGACGGGAGGGGTATAAGAGGAAGTTCACTAAAATGGATGCGCCCTTTGATAAAAATGAAACCTTGATACACCTTTTGATAAATACCAATTCTTGGGTACGCCCTTTGGTAAAAAAGCCATTTTTACAATCCAGACTTATTTATATAATATTCATGTTATAGTAGTTGTGATTTTATAATTGTTATCCTTCAAAATCAATGCGGGTTTGCTAGAGTAATTTTCCGTTGGTCATGACTTATAAGTCGAAACTCATTATCAAGCTCTGTCGGTGGTCATGTGTGTATAATTCGAAGATCTATGTTTATTAAGAGGAACATATAACCATCAAGTTTTGTGCTTAAAATCCATCGTTTATGCCCTTATCCAAGCATCTGAACATATTTTACTATTTTTGGAAAATTTTGTTTTTATGATATTTAGGATATTTTTGGTATATATATGGGTTAGAATTTGTCTTATTAGCGTCCTATTTTATTGATTAAGATTTCTGTTAAGAAATTTCTTTTTCTAGTAGGATTTCTTTTATTTTCTTTACAAGATAGGAATTAGATCTAGATATGAGGATTTCTTTCAATTATTTGAGTTTTAGAGTTTGAGTCTATATAAGTGTTATGTTTAGTTACAAAAGATAGTTTTGATTAATGCTATTTTAGCCGCCATCTCCTTTTTTAGAACGTGGTGTTTTTTCTATTCCCTAGTAATTCTCCCATCGAATCAACAAGTTGTAGAAGGTTACTTCCGGAATTAGATCCAGATATGAGGATTTCTTTCTTTTATTTGAGTTTTAGAGTTTGAGTCTATATAAATGTTATGTTTAGTTACAAATAATAGTTTTGAATTAATGCTATTTTAGCCGCCATCTCCTTCTTAGAACGTGGTGTTTTTTCTATTCCTTGGTAATTCTCCCATCGAATCAACAAGTTGTAGAAGGTTATTTCCGGTATTCATGCGTGAATCAACGAATTCGATAGTCACTTCTAGTATTCGTGCAAATCAATGAAATCAATAGTTATCCGTTGCATCAGTTGGTAACAGAGCCTAGTAGATCTTGTGGAACCATGTCACTGAGAAGAAAGCTACACGTCAACAATGCTTTTGATCATGATATAGAGCAATAGTTTTGAAAGATGGATGATCGATTTGACTGGTTTATGGAGAGGAGGGAGATGTTGGGACGACATTGCTGTTGGAAACGGGATGGCTAGAGAGGGGGGGGAGTGAATATAGCCAATCAATGCAACCTTTGGCACTTAACAAGTTTCTGCAACTTAGAAGTCAGTAGCACAGCGGAAAGAATAGAAAACAAGGTGTACAGAAAACTAACACACAAACAAACCAAACACAGCTAGCAAGTTCGCTAACAAGGAGGATTTACAAGGTTCGGAGATAACTTGCCCCTACTCCTTGGCGTGCTCTTAAAGTGGGTGATCCCTTGATCGTCGGCAGATCAAGCCCCGGTGATCACCGGATAAAAAGCAACCTCCTTCTCGGTGGAGTAACCTCTCCACAGTGTTTCAATCACAGATAAAGTTTAAGCACAAAGAAACAACAAGAAGGATCTTACTCAAACACTTATCAAGGACAAGAACGCAGCAAGCTTCCCTGAGCTTCACCCAGTGGCGATCTCACGCAAGAACCCTTCTTCGTGTCTTCCCACTGTCGGACTCCAAGCTTCTCGTTCTCTCCTTCAAGCGCTCGAGTAATGGATGATTGCTTCTCGATCGCTTGCTCAGAATGATGGAAACTTCAAGAACACAGCAAGCAGTTGTGGAGAACTCAAGGCGGCAAGAACTCAAAACCCAAGCTGTAAAACTCTGCTTCACCGAAGCTGTCTCTCGTCCCTTTTGTTTCTCCACTAAGCATCAAGTGACCTCATCTCCAGCAGCCTCCAGCTGTCTCACTGGCAACACCAGCTACCACTGAACCCTTACTGAACTTCCTGAGCTCCCTCAGCCAAGCTTCAGTCAGCGGCTTCAGTCCTGCAGCTCCAGCCGTTGCAACCTGAGATGAGAAATGGACAAACCTGCTCCAAGGAAAGCCTCCATTGACTTCTCCTTGAGTGTTTGAATCCTCCCCTGTCACCTGCAGCTTAATCAGACTGTTAGAGCAGTATATCACACAGTAAATCAAATATCAGAGGCAAACAACAGCGAATCGGATACGGTCAGACGCGATCAGAGCGTCTGACAATGCAATTTGAATTAAAGTGATCGGTCACCTGACCGATCAGAGAGCCTCCTGATCGGTCACCAGACCGATCAGGCTGGGTCCAGACCGATCAGGCTGGGTCCAGACCGATCAGGCTCCGTCCTGATCGATCCCCAACGCTCAATCAGAAATCGCGATTTCTTTGAGATTCTTCTGGACCGATCACCAGACCGATCCCAGGTCGTGGATCGTTCACCGGACCGATCCACCCTTATATCGGGCGATTTCTGAGTTTCTCAGCCTAAGCCTTCTGATCGGTCAACTGACCGATCAGGGGTTCTCCTGATCGGTCACCAGTCCGATCAGATCATCACCAGACCGATCAGGCACCGTCTTGATCGATCTTAGTGAGAAACCCGCGAAGCTGGATCGTTCTCCAGAACGATCTGCACAGTGATCCTGATCGGTCACCAGACCGATCAGGAGCAATTCAGAAAGGGAACTCAACCTCACTGTTTGCTCCCTGATCGGTCACCAGACCGATCAGGAGCTAAGCAGTGGGTGAAACCATACTCCCTGATCGGTCACCAGACCGATCAGTCATCGCTGGATCGGTCACCAGACCGATCCACGAAGGAGCAGCGTGCCAACTTCCCTGATCGGTCACCAGACCGATCCAGGCAAGCCCAAATGCACTCTAAGTCACGAGAACAAGCCTCCAGCCCTTCTCTGACTCGTGTCATGCCCAGCTTCACTCACTGGGACTTCAACCTAGCCCTCCAAGCTAGGACCTGGCTTCACTCACTAGGGTTTCGGTCACCCGGCTTCACTCATTGGGACCCGGCTTCACTCACCGGGATTTCAACCTAGCTTCACTCACTAGGATTTCCATCACCTGGCTTCACTCACCAGGACCCGGCTTCACTCACCGGGATTTCCATCACCTGGCTTCACTCACCAGGACTCGGCTTCACTCACCGAGATTTTCATCACCTGGCTTCACTCACCGGGATTTCCCACACCTGGCTTCACTCACCAGGACCCGGCTTCACTCATCGGGATTTCATCCAACCTAGCCCTCCAAACTAGGACTTTTCACCTAACCCTCCAAGTTAGGACTTTTTCCATGCCAGCGTGCGATCTCCCAGATCCACCTAGACTTAACCCGAATTTCATTCAACCAAACTTAAATCATTGTCAAACACCAAAACAACAACCGGGCCATACTGCATCAACAATTGTGGTATGACGTTCCTGTTTGACGCTGAATGTGGTACCTGACGATGATTGACTACAGAGTGATATTTTTTAGTCAAATTGTATTATCTTAAGTAAGGTATGTCGCTTTGTGATTGATGCAGGAAGCTGTGGAAATATTATGTCCGTTGAAGCTCTACAAAAATTTAATATCCAGATTGAGAAGCACCCTAAATACTATAGATTGCATGACTTAAGAAGAGAAAGGGGTGGGAGAGGGGGGGGGGGTCAAGTATTGATATCTATGAAGGCACTTATTCCATTTTCTATTTGTCCAAAATATAAAGATGCTATTTGGTGTGATGTCATAGCAATAAAAGCTGGTCATTTGTTGTTGGGTAGGCCGTGACAGTATGATAGAGGTGTGCATCATGATGGGCGAGCTAATACATACAGTTTTGTGTTCGAATGAAGTAAAATTGTGCTCCTACGTTGTAGACAGTCGATGGAACCCCCCCCCCCCCCCCCCCAACCCGCAGGTGAAGTTGCAACCTTATTGTCTCATGCTCGACTTGACGAGGAACTTCTAGAAGTAGAAAAATGTTATGTGTTGATGGGAAAGGAAGTGTCAGAATCCAATACTATTCCAAAATCCATAGCTCCACTCATTTATTAATTTAGCGTGAACTTTCCCGAAGAGCTACCAATCGAAGTGCCTCCTTTGCGTGACATTTAGCATCATATTGATCTGAAGACTGGAGCGACAATGTCGAACAAAGCACATTATTGAATGAGCTACGTGCGCCTTGAGGAGCTGAGGCGATGGGTTGAAGAATTGTTGGTTAAGGGTCACATTAGAGAGAGCATGAGCCCTTGTGCTATGCATGCCCTTTTAATATCAAAGAAGGATGACTTTTAGCATAAGTGTGTGGATAGTAGGACCATCAATAAAATCACTGTCAAGTATCATTTTTCGATTTCTCGATTAGATGGTTTGCTTGACCAGATTAGTAGATCTACTATGCATACTAAATTGGATTTGAAAAGTGGATACTATTAGATTCATATCAGGCATGGTGATGAGTGAAATATATCCTTTAAGACCGGGGAAGGATTGTATGAATAGCTAGTGATGTCTTTTGGTTTGTCTAATGCCCCTAGCACTTTCATGCGGGTGATGAATTAGTTGTTGCAACCATTTATTAGTAGGTTTGTTGTGATGTTTTTTTAATGATATTTTGATATATAGTGCATCCCTCGAATAACATCTTCAGCACGTGAGGGAGGTTTTTAGTGTGTCGCGCAGAGTGAAGTTTTACATTACAACAAAGAAGTGTGTGTTTATGGCTTCCAAGGTATTAATTTTGGGTTATGTGATCTCAAGTGTAGATTTGGAAGTTGACGAGTCTAAGGTTCAAGCAATAAAAGACTGACATACACTAATGACCTTAACAAATGCAAGGAGTTTTCATGATTTGGCCTCATTGTATAGATGCTTCATTACATCTTTCAGCACTATCACGACTCCTATAACTAACTGCATGAAGGGTGGCCGGTTTGAGTGGACTACAGAGGCAAAATCGACTTTCTAGTTGACTAATGATGACTCACAACGACTCCCATCTTAGTGCTCTCGGATTTTTCTCAGCCATTTAGGTTACATACAAATACCTCTAAAATTGTTATTGGCACGATACCAAGTCAGAACACCTGACCAGTAGCATTTTTTAGTGAAAAGTTATTTGGAGCAAAACTGAACTACAATACTTATGGCGTTGTGTTTTATGTGATTGTGCAAGCAGTGAGACATTGACATCACTATCTATTCCACAGGGAATTTATCTTGTACATGAACCATGATTCATTGAGACACTTACACTAGCAAAATAAAGTGTCACCCCGACTTGTGAGGTAGATTGCTTATTTGGAGCAGTTTACCTATGTGGTGAGATATAAAATAGGGGTGGCTAATCGGGTGGCAGATGCCTTGAGTCATAGGAGTACCTTATTGGTTACTATGCTTGTTGAGGTGCCAAATTTTGACTCTTTTCATGAGTTGCTTGTTGTTGATCTTTACTTTTATCATTTTATGTGGTAATGCAAGATGTACAGGCTAGGAATAAAAGAAATTTTTTACTGCATAATGGATTTCTATTTAATGATCATAATCAATTATGTATTCTGGATTATAGTCTTCGCGTGCAAATAATTAAGGAGTTGGACAATGAGGGGCATGTGACCCAAGACTGAACATTGTAGTTAGTTTAGACTTTCTATTTTTGGCCTTCACTACAACGAGAAGTCGAGAAGTATGTGTAGTGGTGCAAAATTTGTCAAGTCTCTAAGGGAGCATCCACTAATGCATGATTGCACATTCTTTTGTCAATCCCTTCACGATAATGGGTTGATATTAACATGGATTTTGTGCTAAGTTTTCCACGTACCCAATGAGATAGTGATTCTATCTTTGTTGTCGTTGATAGATTTTCTAAATGGTTCACTTTATCCCTTGCAAAAATGATTAACGAGGTGTTTCACTTTATCCCTTGCCAGAAGATTACTGATGTTGTTAATGTGGTACAATATTCTTTCGAGATGTCTATAGTCTTCATAGCCTTCTGACGACCATTGTGTCAAATCGGGAAACTTATTTCCGTAGTCATTTTTGGTGAAACTTATGGATGATGGTTAATATACAATTAAATTTTAGTAATGCTTATCATCCTTAAACCGATGGTCAAATAGAGGTTGTGAATCGATCACCTGACAATTTTTTGTGTTGCCTAGTAGGAGATCATGTGAAGAGTTGGGATCAAAAGCTGTGTCAGGCAGAATTTGCTCACAACCATGTAGTGCATCGCAGTACTGATTTTAGCCCATTCCAGGTGGTTTATTCAATTCAACCTTGAGGTCTATTGAATTTGATATTGTTGCCTAGCAAGACAATGATCTACGGTAAAGTTACAGATTTTGTGAATAACCTGCAAGTAGTCCATAGAGTAGTTCATGACCATCTATCCACCTCTAATTCAAAGTACAAATATACTACAAACCAAAATCCTTAACACTTGGTGTTCTATGTTCAGGATTTTGTGTTGGCAGTGTTAACTAAGGATATTTTTTCATTGGGGATTACAGTAAATTATTAACCAAGAAGATTGACTTGGTTGAGATTATTGAGAAGATAAACCTCAATGTGTATCGTTTGAAGCTACCTAGTCATATTTGTATTGTTGATGTTTTAATATGAAGCATTTAATTCCATTTCATGGTGATTCTTCTGATGATGAAGTGATAATAATTCGAGAGTGAATTTTCTCCACCCTAAGAAGTATAATGCGGGTTCGACAGATCAATCTTTTAGAGACAATAACTTTTGACTTAGGATTCGAAATTAAGCTTTATTTGTGGCCACATGTGCAAAATTCAAATATCTACGTTTATTATCGAGGAATCCGTAATCGTCAAGTTCGGACCCAAAATCCACCACTTAGACCCTCATCTGAGCCTTCAGATATATTCTTACTTTTTTGTAATTTTTATTTTTATGATATTAATTAGGGATATTTTTGATATTTTTGGTATGTATGAGTTATGATTTGTGTATCATGTTTTGATGATTAGAATTTCTGTTAAAAAATTTCTTTATACGGTAAAATTTATATTTTTTTGTAAGATAGAAATTGAGATCCATGTATGAAGAATTATTATCTCACTTTTTTGTGCCTTACATTCAAGTCTATTATACAAGCGTCATGTTTAATTGTAAAAGGTAGTTTTGATTAATGTTATTTTAGTCGCCGCCTCTTCTTAAAACATGGTGTTTTCCTTATTTTTTAGTATTCTCTATTCGATTTAACAAATTATTAAAGGTTATTTTTGATATTCGTATGCAAAATTCAATTATCACTTTCGATATTTATGAGCGAATTAACGGAATCTATAATTATTCATGCATTAAAAATTAATCGATTCAATAACATTCAGTAAGTATTACAATAATTACTTTTGTTCTTGTGTGTTTGCATAATTAATTAATTTTATTTTATTGATGATAATTTCAATTGATCCTGCCAATTATTCAACGCGAATTAGCGAAAGCGCTAATCAATCACGTCTCCATTAATAATGACTTTTAGATATATTTAAAAGAGCAATGATAGGGAGAGTGAAAATGGAAGAGTGAAAAGCATAGTAAATGATGTGGCATGACGTGACACTTTACATGCATACGTCAGATTATCGTTTGCCCCGAATCAAACTATATCCTGGGGATCAAGATGAATCCGTCGGAGATCGCTACATGCAAGGTGCCACATCATTCACTATGCTTTTCACTCTCTCATTTTAACTCTCCCTATCATTTTTCTATTTTAAAAATTCTTTTAATATGAGTTTGGTGGACTCTTTGCTATGAAAGCGCTAATCAATTGCCTTCTATCACCATCCTGCTCGCATCAGTGTGTGCAGCTCGGCTTGTTAATGACTTCTCCTAGTCTTCAAAATATATCGATCACTCGATCGGTTAATGTTGCTCTGTTTTATGTCTACTTGTGTGTGGGGATCTTGGAAAGGGTTAATCGAAAGAAAATATTTTTCCTTGTGCGTTTGCATAATTAATTATTTAATTTTATTGATGATGATTTAAGTAGATCGATCGTGACAATTATTCAACGCGAGCTAGCTGTTGCAGTCGGAGTGCGATCGATCGACGTGAAGTCCGTCGATGGGTAGCTTCGGTGCCATCTACGCCAATCCCTTGGCGATGGTAAAGCCTCCGTCCAACAGCAGATTGACGCCGCTCACGTACCTGGACTCGTCGCCGGCGAGGTACGCCACTGCCTCCGCCACGTCCTCCGCTCCCAGCCTCACCCCTTTCAGGTTGGCTGACTTCTCAATCGTGGCCTCAAAGGCCTCCTTGTCTAAGTCAAGCCATGCCATCGCCAGCGGCGTGGGCACCCCGTGCGGCGACACGCAGTTGACCCGAACCCCGTGCTTGCCCAGTTCGGCCGCCGCGCTCCTCATCAGCCCCACCACCGCGTGCTTCGAGCACGTGTATGCGTGCGGCACCAATCCCGCAATAGTCGACGCGGTGCTCGCAGTGATTACGATGCTCCCCTGCCTCGCCGGCGTCATCACCCTCGCCGCGTGCTTGGTGACCAGGAACGACCCCGTCACGTTCACCGACATCAACCGCTGGAAGTCAGCCACCTCGCATTCGGGGAACGACTTCTGCCAAGATTCCGCGATGCCGGCGTTGCTGAACATGACGTCGAGCTTCCCGTGGCGGGCGACGGCGGCGTCGACGGCGCTTGCCACGTCGGACTCCTTGGTGACGTCGCAGTGAACGTAGGAGGCGGTGTCCGGGCCCAGTGAGTCGCACAAGGCGCGGCCTTTGTCGTCTTGGATGTCCGCCACGACTACTCGAGCGCCGAGGCGGGCGAACAGCTTGGCGGTGCACTCGCCGATGCCGCTCGCCCCACCGGTGATCAAGGCCACCTTCCCTTCGAGTCTATATATTTGAGCAACCAAAGCAAGATTGAATTAATTAAGCAGCAATATTCTGAAGTGATCAACATGAAAATTGAAGAAAAATGAATTGGAATTAATCAATTGGTTAATTTGACAAACCTTTTTGCTACAGAGGAGAGAACGGAGGAGCTTGCCATACTGCTCAACAAAGGTTATAATGTCGCAACGATCAGTACTGCATCTTGCTACTGCCATCGTGCCTTTTTATAAAGAAGTTAATTGAAAACGATAGACTCAAGTTTCTCATTTCAAAATATTGTGCTCCCACGGACTATTTCGGTTGATAAAATATTTGACCGTTTGTTTCGACTCCAGGCATCTTACCCAATTAATAAACCATGATTTATTTTTTTATGGACACCTGTGGGATAGAAATTAAGGGATCATTAAAGTGAAGGTTACACTTTTTTGTTCATTTCAAAATACCATTAAAAACACGTGGGCGTGTTTTACTTTCGGAGGGAGGACAAAAGGACCACATACGGTGGACCCTCTTAAAAAGAATATTGTAGTTCAATACTTCAATGAGTTAGACAGATTAACCTTTATTATTAATGAATTTTACTCTGTAGGACTTTTGAATTTATACGGACTACTTTTAACTTTTTCTAAATTTTTAAGCAACAGTCTGCTACTGCCATCGCATCCTGCCACCTTTTTGTTCATTTCAAAATACCATGAAAAACCCGTGGGCGTGTTTCACTTTCGGAGGACAAATCAAAAGGACCATATACGGACCCCCTTAAAAAAAACATTGTAGTTCAATAGGTCAATGAGTTAGACAGATTAATCTTTATTAATGAATTTTACTCTTTAGCACTTTTGAATTTATACGAACTACTTTTTCCTTTTTCTGAATTTTTAAGCAGCAGTCAGTGCATCCTGCTACTGTCATCGAATCGTGCCTTTTTATAAATAAATTAGGCTGTGTATCGTTATAAGTAATATAATCTAATTTATAATATAATTAAATTTATAATATAATCTAAATTATATATTATAGATCTTATAATCTAGATTATAATATTTTAATTAATTTTATAATAAAGATTATATTATATTATAATTTTAAAATTATACTTAATAAAATAATTAATTTTATAATATAATCCTAATTACATTAGAAAATTGATTATTCTTTATTAAATATAACCTTAATTCAAAAGGTTAGGTTCAAGTTTCTCATTTCAATATACAAAGAAAAAAAAATGATAAACCAGACAGCAGATAAATTGAACTTGGGGTGATCGGCCTGGCCCCACGGAAGTTTCCCACCGGTCACCAGGGTAAATCGGGAAGCGCTCGCGGTGGTCAGTCTAGAAGCCCAGGGTACCAGGGTTCGCGCCCCATTTGGAGGAAAAATTCCTACAAAATGCGCCGTAGCTGGGGATCAAATCGCGGATGTCTAAATTAACAACTAATGATCTTACCGCTGCACCATAGCCCCGGAGACATTTCAATATACAAAGAAGAACCCATGGGCGGCGCTTCACATTAATGCTTGGAGGACAAATCCAAAAGGAGCGCACACGGACAAAAAAAAACATCTGTAGTTCAATAATTCAATTAGTACAGATTAGTCTGGCAGCTGTTTATTAATGACGAATATCTTCTTGTAAATCTTGTGCAAAAGCTTGAAAAAGCCTTCGGGGTGCAGTGACAGCCATATTTTATTGGTTCCTAAGTATTTGTAATACACTGTAAAATATTTTACTCTATGGGATGATAAACATATGCAGAGGATCAGAAGATTTTTTTCTAAGGTTATTTTGGCCTTTTGTATCTTATAATTTTATATTTATTTAAATAATTATTTAGTTGATATTAGTGTTAATTTTTTAATAAATAATATTTTCATTCCTATCATATTTTTTCTATTTTCTAATATTCTTACGAAACATCATGTTTTAAAAGATTATTTTAAGTATAATCGCTATTTTACTTACACCCTGTTTGAAAAAGGGTAGAATTGAATTCTTTTTGGTATATATTTTTAGGGAAAAATTAATAAGGAATTGGAATTTAATTTCCTTCAAATCTCTTAAAATAAATTAAATCTAAAGATGTTTGATTTGTAAAAAAAAATCCTTTAAAAATTCTAAATTACTAAATCGTCCCCGTGATTTCACAAGAACATAGACAACACTCTTTTCTCGCACCGTTTGGCGGCTTTGCATTCATTGGAGTGTGGGCCAGCTTACTCTTCTGATTCATAATGCTTCTAACAGCTAAGGTGGTGGTATTCTGCTCGAGCTAACCGGGGCTCTTATTCTGCCTGGTCCAATCTTCTCGCCATCAAGCCAACTTGGATGCTCACAAGAACACTTTGTGCTGCTCCAAAATTCTTAACTGATCGATATGTTGTTACAGACTTGCTAGACAGAAAATGTGAACTTGTATAGGGTTGGCAGATGACTAAAACTACTATAGCAACTGAACTGCATCAGTCTTTCTTTCTGCCATTACTGAATTGTGAGTTTGTTTTTACAAACCTAAATGGCTAGTGTTTGAATATTTACTATTGTAATTATTTAATTTCAGAATTAAACTCTGAGATTATTTTACATAAATGACAAATATTAACGATGTGTTAGATAAGAATATAAATAGGGTGTTCGTCTACTACTCCCTTTTGTGGGAATTGTAGTACCTTAAAATTAGAGTTGTTAGTATAAAATATTAAAATTTATTGGTGAAGGATAAAATGGTAAACATATAACAATTAAATTTAATTCTGATTGATTCTAAATCAAAGAATTCAATTCAATTTTGTTATTTACTAAATCATTCCAAACATGAGAATTGAATTCAATTCCGAATGGAATTCAATTCAATTCCTTTACTTAAAAAATCTCCAAACAAAATGTTAGTGTCAGTTGGTATCAGAACCTCAACATCTTCTTCAATGGGTCATGATCATGATCATAATAAGCAGATTCTGATTCAGGAACCCCCGTATATCGTAACATCCAAGATATGAAGATTAAGGATTTATAGATGTAATTCGCAAAATTAATCAAGCATTTGGCGATGCGGGATTTTGAAGATTGTGAGATCTTTGATCGTGATTATGGTTCTGCTTTCAAAATCTTATATCACAAGTGTGCTCAATTCTGGAAATGTCGTGGTCGAGAGGAGCATTATGTAGACCATGATTTTTGGGTTGATATGCTCGAGTTTTATAATACGTTACATACAAGTAGAGGAATTTGTTGAATTAACAAATTGGAAAGAATTTTTTATTATCAAGAAGTGTTCGATCATGTGAAAGTTAAATTGGTTGCCTTCCAACTCAAAGATCGAGTATCATCATGGTGGGAGCAATTGTGATGATTATATGACAAACGTGGCAATGTTAATATTACATTCGGCTAAATAAAACTTAGACCAGAAAATTTCAGGAAGACTTGTAGAATTTTCCGTAATTCATTTGGGGTCTGGGGTTATTAGAGGGATTAAATGTCACGCCCCTAGAAGCTCATGCTTACTTAAAAATCGAGTAGCATCTCCCTAGTATGGCGGATAATATGAAACTTTATACATACACTCTCTACACAATAAATAAGCACAACCTCACACGGCTAGCAACAACCGTATTAAAATAATAAAAATCACATCCATGCAATTACTAACATTCATATTGTAAATAATAAGCATAATAACTCCTTACAACCAATGCAAGCAAAACGAAAGTCCAACGGAAATAAATACAAATCTAACAAATAAGAAAATACAAAACACGAAACAAACCAAACCTACTTGACCCTATGGGACTGACAAATGGGCCCTCTCCTGGCGGCACGAGATGCAGCTATCTACTACCTGAAACAAAAAGAGAAGCACGCGATGGTGAGTCCGAGGTAGAACTCTACGGATAAAGTGAACAGATAAATGCATGGTATAAACAAGGTAATTAAAATAGATAGAAACAAGGTATACAGTCTCCGAAAAGTAGAGTACACAACAAATGCAAAAGCATACCTATGGGGCTTGATCAGAAACCCCCATACCAAGTCAATAAGCTGCTCGTACTACTGAGTAGATCCAGATCAAATAACAAATGCAAATCAAATACATATATGCATGTCAATGATCAATGCAACAATCATAGCTCAAACAAAAGCAAGATGCATCGTATGCAAATGATGCAGTGACATATGTCACCCCTACATACCAATCTACAATCATCACATATATCTGCGTGACCGACCAGACAAGAGTTGTGACAACTGTATTGGGAGAATCATCTCAATCCCATGAGAGAATCGCCTCAATCCCAAACCTCATGAAAAAGGGAGAGCGGACAGGATGCTGGGAGAATCACCTCTATCCTACATGAGAATCACCTCAATCCCAAACCCAAAAAAAACGGAAAGCATAACTGCTCTATAACAAAGACCCCAGGAGGAGTATATCTCTACTCTAGGAACAAAGGGGAGAGTATGCTCTCTATCCCATGATACTGCAATATGTGCATGATACCAATGTACATCAACCCAATCAAGTCGATCATTTATGCAATCTATAAGTGACATAAATATCCAATCAACACCAAAGTAATTAAACACGCATTAAACTACTGGGTAGAATTTATCTAATGTCAACCAAACCCTAAAGAGGTTATATGATGGTTCTAAAGTATACGCGTACAAACAGTACTTTTTAGATCGGAAATCAAAAGTTGATACCATATAACTGAAAATTTAGATTTTTACTCAAAGGTCAAACATGAAAAAAAGTATTAAGCAGAAAAACAAGTAGAATAGATTTAAGATAAATAATCCTACTTAGATAACAAAATAATTATACATTTAAAGGTAACCAGAATCATAGAATCAAGTAAGATGTAACCGTCTTATAAACGATGTATACATGTAAGAGAGAACCCCCTCATGATCAACGTATGAATCCGATCAAAGCCCTTTATTACTCTCCATCTCCTGACTAATGACTTCTAACCTCTATTCTTCTAAAGAGTAATTATATTTACCAATCTTCATGCACGGAATGTATCATATGCTCTAAATTGTCAACTGATGTCTCATTCTGAACAAAGAACTAAATTGTTGATCGATGTCTAGTTCTTGTTTGCTTGGCTCCATACATGATAAATCATGCCAACCTGAATAAGTGAACAGTGTGGGATCCCAAAAGAAACTGCAGGACTACAGAAATTATGCCGAAAAAATTCGCATATTACATCGATTGTAAACTTTTTGATCCATGATGAGGATTCATGAGCTACAACACAGGTGTGACTCATCATGTATGAAACGCCAACTTCCCTCTCTTCCAGCTATGCCCACACCTCTTGCCGCAGTTTTTTTTTTTAATTTCTTCAACCAATGTAAACCGCACCTTCTTTCCACCATCAACAACAATTGCAAGCCCAGCAAGTGCATCCGAGACTGATTCCGAGTGTTTAACAATCATTGGCTTGTCACCGTTTGCTGAAGAATTTCAACCTTCCGGTTCTCAAATTTGAAATTGTCTGAACCTCCATCCTTACAACCATACCTTACTAGGCATCTAAAGATCCCATGCTCAGGTTGCCCAATTCTTGTAATTAAGAATCGTTCATGAAGAGGAACTTTTGGCACTGTTAGTGTCTGCAAGCACACAAATATGAGAACTTGAAAAGCTGGAAAATTTGTGACAAAGTGGCAAACATGGGTGGGACTCCATTCATGATGTTAGAGTAGACGAAGCCAACTCCTGGAACTCTGACAAGGCCAAGGATGGGGCTGCTGCTGAGTATCCTGTCGAAGCTGACCTTGTTTTGAAGCTCGAATTCCCTCTTCTTAACAGTCCCATACTGCCATGTAAACATTGCTGTCAAGATTGTCAGTGATATAACAAGGGGAAACCAACCTCCATGGTGGACTTTGGCAGCACATGCAGATAAATAGAGGAGTTCTAGGAATAGGAATCAAACGCTAGGTCACATGAAAGGAACGTCGACGCTTGGAAATATCGCTGGGAGCAGAAGTAGGGTCGGGCAGTTGTGAGGAGAAAGCAATCGAGGGCAGTTGTGAGGAGTAAGGAGGCTGCGGCGCTTTATGCATGCGATCCGTGGAAATCAGGGGAACAGAAGATAAGAAAAACGATTTAATAAGTGGGGGGACACTTTTCAAATTAGCCCTCCAAATTTGGCTAGTCCGAAATATGCCCTTAGTTTAAGGTTTTAAGCGTTCAATCCTATCAAACTTTCGATATTTAACATTAAATCCTAAGTTGGGAGAGACAAAGTGTAAATCTTTACTATCAGGAAAGTCATCGGATAATTATTGTTCACAACGTGTGACAATTAAGGTCACAATGAGCGCAGTGACCGTTACTAAAACAATAGGATATCTATCAAGTAACCGATGATTAAGGGACGCGGAGAAGAACGTGGAGACACGTGTGACTAAGACTTCAGGTACATAAGATACCTCGACATCCAGGTAAAAGGGGTAAGCTTTCTGAACTAATAGCAAATTTTGATTCCTCGTCGTCCTCTAAAAAAGATAAGGTTTCTGATTTGAGCGTCGGTGAGGGCTCCACCTGAAAATCTTTCGGTGCATTCTCTTTAACGCTTGTGTTAATCTCGCAGGGCGTGGACATCCTCTCCCCGTCACCGTCATCGTGGGTTGTGCTTTGGTGACTCGTCATCCGCGTCATTCGCTTCCGGAACAAGTTTGGCGCCGTCTATGAAAAACATCAAAGCACCAGAAGGAGCACCATGATGGTAGAGCCAGAGGGACAACCCATCATCCTAACGAGGGAGGAGTTGGATTGTTTAGTCGCTAACGTCGTCAGAGGAGCGCTAGAGCAACATCAGCTCGAGCAAGCCGCCTCACGACGAGGTAAAGTATTGGGTGTTCTTGAACACCTTATCAGGGGCCGCCCAGAGATGGTTCCAGTAGCTGTCCCAATATTCAATAAACTCTTTTCTGGAGTTTAGAACCATCTTCCTGCACCACTTCGCTAGCAGTTGGCGATACCATAAGACGGCGTTGAATTTGTTCGCCCTCAAGCAGAAGACCAAAGAACCGCTGAAAGACAATATCCAACGATTCAATCGGGTAGCTCAGGTTGTGCCAACCGCCAACTCAGAGATTTTCATCAGCGCCTTCACGTAAGGACTCTCTGAAGGTGATTTCTTTCGGTCGTTGGTGAAGAAGCCACTGTCTAGCTTCGATGACTTATTGGGGCGGTTGGTCAAGCACGTCAATGTCGAAGAGGTGCAGCACGCCCGCCGCAAAGATTCGGCGAGAGTCCCTATCTAGATCTCAGTACGGTCTGAGAGGAGAGAGCCACTCGCACCAACTCGAGCAAAAGATCCGCGCTCCGAGAAGGATCACTGGGCCAGCAAGAAGAGGTTGATGGAGATGGTCGACATCGCGGAACTCAAACCACTAAAAAAGTATTGCGATTTTCACGACAGTATAACGCACTCTTTAGAGGAGTGTTATACCCTGAAGAAGAGGATGTCTAAGGGCGTGAATGCCAAACCTCGCAAACGGTGGAATAAAGCGGGGCATCGATGGCGATCCCCTCGCTGAACTCCTTCCCCTCATCGATGATAATCGGGGGAGGGCAGATCCAGGCGTCAGACCCGGTCACCTTTGAGGGGAAGAAGTCGAGGGATAATGCCCCACCAGTCTATCTCCCCTGAAAGAGATCCCAAGAAGGACAAGGCTCCGGCTCACGGACCCCCATCGGGCCATGTAGGAGTAATCTCAGGAGGTCCTACCGGAGGAGATTCTCATCGGGCAAGAAAAACTTATACCCGTCGACTAGAGAACTACGCCATTGGGACGAGCAGCGACAAGTGCCAGGGCCCTGCTATTTTATTCGGCCCTAACGATCTGGAGGACGTGAAGCCCCCCATGAAGATGCACTAGTAATCCTTGCCCGGATAGCTAATTACGAGGTTAAGCGCATCTTTGTGGATACAGGTAGCCCCGTCAATATCCTGTACATGACAACTCTAGACTAGATGCAGGTCGACGAGGATGAGCTATATCCTGTCTCCACTCCGCTCTTTGGCTTCATTGGATACAGAGTACAGCCGATAGGGCAGATCTCTCTATCTCTGTCGTTGGGGGATGACACGCTGGCGAGGACGAGGAGGACGCCCTTCATGATCGTGGATGCCCCATCATCCTACAACGCTATCCTGGGGTGATCAGCACTCTGCTTATTCCAGGTGGTGGTGTCAGTCTACCATCAGAAGATCAAGTTCCTGGTAGGTGAGCGGTGGCTAAAGTCAAAGGAGACCAGCTGGCTTCCCGGCGGTGCTACAGTGGGGAGGTCAGAATAGAAGCCCGCAAGAACCCGAGGGTGCATGAAGCATTACAAATCAACTTGGCCAATCATCGAGAAGAAGAAGGGGCTAAAGAGGAATGCAGGGAGGTCGAAAGCGAAGAAGTTCAAATTCATCCTCAACAAGCTGGAGGAGTCACTTGAATTGCTGCTGATCTTGCGCCAGAACTGAGAGGTCGGTTGATCAGCTGCTTAAAGGACCATCGAGATGTGTTTGCATGGGCCACTGAAGAAATCCAAGGAGTCCCTCTTCCTTGGCCACGCATCAATTGCATATCAGACCGGGAGCTGCCGGTGAAGCAGAGGCGAAGACACTTTGCACTAGAGCAATACATGCAAGATAATCAGGAAGAAGGTTGCAAAGTTATTAAAGGCCGTATATCTCAGAGAATTCTAATTCCCGACCTGGCTGGTGAATGTTGTACTAGTCCCTCAGCCCGGGGGTAAATGACGAGTCTGTATTGATTTCCGTGATTTGAATAAAGCCTACCCTAAAGACTGTTACCCCTTGCCTCACATTGATCAATTGGTGGATTCTACCTTTGGCTGTGATTTCATTTCAATGTTGGACGCATATCAGGGATACCACCAGGTTCCTCTTGCTCAAGAAGACCAAGAGAAGGTCAATTTCGTGATGGCCAATGGCACTTACTGTTACAATGTCATGCCATCGGGTTGTGCAATGTCGGGGCAGCCTATAAGCGAATGATGGATAAGGTCTTCCGCCACTAGATCGGGAGGAACATTGAGGTGTATGTGGATGATATACTGGTCAAGACGGAGAAGGGGAAGGACATGATTGCTGACCTAGAGGAAACATTTGCCACCTTGAGGGCCAACAAGCTGAAACTGAACCCCGCTAAATGTTTATTTGGGGTGAAGAGTGGTCGGTTCCTCGGGTACATGGTGACTGAAAGAGGAATTGTGGTTAATTTAGAGAAAGTGTAAGCCATTCTCAATATGCGGTGCCCTCATAATTTCAAAGACATACAACGACTGAATGGTAGAATTACCACCCTGTCCCGGTTCATCTCCAAATCTGCTAACAGAACTTTACCATTCTTCAAAATCCAGAGGAAGATCGTTAAGTTCGATTAGGATGATCAATGAGAGAAAGGTTTTACGAATTTAAAAGCATATCTCTATGAGTTCCCCATCCTATATAAGCCGTTGGAGGGAGAAACACTATTTGTCTACTTGTCCGTGGCTGAGCAAGCCGTGGGTTCTACGCTTATTCAGGAAGAGGATACTTCTCAGTATCCCATCTACTTCTTCGGGCACCTCCTGAAAGATGTAGAAATCCGGTATACTATCCTGGAGAAGCTGACTGATGCCTTGGTACTGATGGCCTGAAGACTGAGATCGTATTTCTTGGTGCATCCCATCATGGTGCTCACCAATAGCCCACTCGGGCGCATCCTCACCAATCCAGAAGCTTCGGGACGATAGATCAAGTGGATGATAGAGT
This sequence comes from Boesenbergia rotunda, assembly GCA_024364735.1. Lineage (NCBI taxonomy): Eukaryota > Viridiplantae > Streptophyta > Magnoliopsida > Zingiberales > Zingiberaceae > Boesenbergia > Boesenbergia rotunda. Next base: position 51,838 of record JAGFNQ010004924.1, read on the forward strand.
TGAGCGAGTATGGGATTGAGTATCACCCCCGTACTGCCATCAAGGCTCAAGCTCTGGCTGACTTTATGCTCGAAGCTATCCCAGGACTTGAAGCTGATGGAGTGTGAAAAATGTTAGGGCCTTGATGTTTAGCTAGAGGGGGGGGGGTGAATAACTACTTTTCGATTTTCTTCCTACACGTGTAAGCAAGCGCAAGCGAAAAACTTAAACATAAACTAAAACAATGATAACACCAAACCTTTACATGGTTCAGAGATGATACTCCTACTCCACGACTATTCGTAAGGTAGACGATCCCGATCCGTTGGTGGATGACTCCCCGGAAGACCTCCGGCTAGCTCTTGTCGCTCCTTATGGGTGGAGAAACCTCGCCACAATCCCTTGACAACTTCTGAGCACTTGTAGGCCACTAACAGGCTTTACCCAAGCTTGTTTCGCCAAGGAAACTTAGCCAAAAATGAGTCCTCTTAAATAGTGCTCCATACTGTTCTGACCGTTACCAGTCGACTAGTGCTAACACCAGTCGACTGGTCCACCTGAATTTGAATGTCACAGCCGGCGCTTCGAATTCTAATCAGCATCAGTCGACTGATCATAGGATCAGTCGACTGATCATTCTGTGTTCTTCATCAGTCAATTGATCCAAGCATCAGTCGACTGTCAACTTCCTAAGCCTAGGGTTTCCCTTCCCGAGTACAAGTCTCTCAGCACTCGAACCCTCATGACTTAGTCCTAGGGTTGCCCTTCCCGAGTACACTTCTCTTAGCACTCAAACTCTTATAACTTAGTTGACTCTTCATCCAACAACATTGACCTATTGTCTTCAAGCCTTCTTCGACTTTAGCTCCCGTCCCTCGGATGCATGCAAGCCCACGGCTCATCTCCCCATGCCATCCTTCACATATGACTCGAAGTTCGCTTCCCTCGGCTCATCGTCTCTGCTTTGTCCACGGTTCCTCGGATGCATACAAGCCCACGGCTCGTCTCCCCATGCCATCCTTCACCGGACCCGAAGACGCCCAACTAAGTCTATGTGTATCCTGCAAACCTGCACACTCAAATTCACATATTAGATCAACATGAAACCCTAACTTAATCATATTAACATACACATCAAAACCCATGATCCACTCGATCACACTTGGGTCGATTGCACCAACAAAAAATTTATGTTGATAGCTCCTCCAACAACAAGCACAGTGGGGTCAGAGTCCTGATGATTTTCCCTAGGGGAGATGCACTACAACTATCTATCTGACTCCACTTCCGAGCCACCAATAACGAAGCCTAATATGAGACGATCCTAGCGGGGCTCCAAGCGGCCAGGCAAGTGGGAGCTACTCGGGTTATCATACACTCATATTCTCATCTCGTAGCTCAGCAGATAAAAGGCGAGTTCGAAATTAAGAATGAGCGCCTACAGAGGTATGTATCCATCTATGAACAGCTGAGGTCTTCTTTCATTGAAATTGTTCTGCAAATGATATCCCAAACTAATAATGTCAAGGTAGATGAGCTAGCCAAATTGGCTAGCTCCATTACATTATGGACGTTGGAAGAGCACAGTGCTTTGGAAGGAGCTATGACTCAAATCAAAGAGAAAGTCGCTGACATTGTATTACCCAACTGGAGAGAGTCCTATGTGGAGTTCTTACGCAGTGGAGTTGTGCCAGTGGGTGATAAGGAAGTTCGGCTTTTTCGTCGCAGGGCTGCTAGGTTTACGTTGGTCGGGGATCAATTATATAAAAGAGTCTTTGCCCGACCTTTGCTTAAGTGTATTGGTCCACGGGAAGTCGACAACATCATGAGAGAGGTTCATGAAGGCATATGTGGGAGTCATATTAGGGGAAGATTCACTGCTAGAAAGATTATTCCGGCCAGGTATTTTTGTCCCACGCTGTAAGTAGATGCTGTCAAATTTGTTGTCGGATGCGAATTCTGTGAAAAGCATCAACATATCACTCATCGCCCGACTGAACTACTTCGAGCCTCCATTGTCTCCTGGCCCTTCGACCAGTGGGGGATGAATATTGTGGGTCCTTTTCCCATCGGACCTCAGCAGAAGAAGTTCCTGTTAGTGTTGGTCGATTACTTCTCCAAATGGGTTTGAAGTTGAACCGCTTGCACACATCACGGAGGCCACCGTGATGAAGATCATGTGGAAGTATATAGTCTCCAGGTACGACATTCCTTATAAGTTGGTGTCGGATAATGACAGACATTTTGTAGGGCACAAACTCAAAGAATGGTGTGAAGGACTAGGTATTCACCAAGCCTTTACCTTGGTTGCTTATCCTCAAGGCAACGACCAGGCAGAAGTAGTCAACAGGGAGATCATTCTGAGACTCAAGATAAAGCTCGACCATGTCGAGGAAGTTGGGTCAAAGAACTCCCAAGCATCCTATGGTCGTACCGCACCACTCCCAAAGAAGGTACTGGTCAGAGTCCTTTCAATCTAGTGTATGGAGCGGAAGCAGTGATTCCTGTGGAGATAGGCGATGAGTCAATCTGGCGATAACACTACAACAAAGAAGTCAATGATAAGAAACTGTTAATCGACCTGGACCTGGTAATAGAAGTGCAAGACAAAGCAGCTACCCGACTAGTTGCATATCGGCAGCGTATGCAGCAGGTGTACAATCGTCGAGTAATCACTCGAAATTTTCATGTCGAAGACAAGGTCTAGAAAAGAATTAAGTTGGTTGATGACCCCGAAAAGCTCGTGCCTCAATGGAGCGGGCCTTACATCATTGTCAAAAAGCTCATCGGAGGTAGCTATTATCTGCAAGATGTTGGGGCAATCTATGGTCCAGAGTGACCATGTGTTTTGATGTTTGGGCAAAGGGTTTATGTTAGGTTTACCTTTATGGTTTGATATGTGTGATTGAGTTTACAGGACTTGGTGAGTCACACATGGAGGACACATCCGAGGGATGAGATCCGAGAGAAGAGGACTCCAAGGGCAAGCCGGAAAGTGGACTTCAAAGGGCACACGTGAAGGGTGGTATGGAGGCAAGCCGAGAGTTTGCGTGCGCATCCGAGGGACGATAGCCGGTGGAAGAGGACTTCAAGGGGCAACCCAAGGGAGTATACTTGAAGAAATACGTGAAGAAGGGTCTTCGGAGAGAGGGAGAGTGAATATGTAAGCTGGGCAGTCGACTGGGAATTGATCAGTCGACTGCCAGCGGGGAACTCAAACTCACAGAAATATCAGTCGACTGGTAATGGACCAGTCGACTGGTGATCAGTCGACTGCCCCTGGAGCAGTCGACTGGTGTGGCTGGAATTCGAACGTTGGGCTTGTAACGGTCGAATTTGAGTGGGATCAGTAAACTAGTAATGGACCAGTCGACTGATAGCGAGTTTCTCAGCCTTGAGCAGTATTTAAAGGGGCTTGGTTTTGGCTGAGAGCTCTTGACGAAATGAGCTTGGTTAGAGCTCATTAGTAGTCTTTGTTGCTCAGAAGTGAAGTTTGGTTTGTGGCGAAGTTTCTCCACCCACAAGGAGCTACACGAGCTAGCCGGAGGGCATCTGGGGAGTCATCCACCACCAGATCGGGATCGTCCACCTTACGGACAACCGTGGATTAGGAGCATCATCTCCGAACCACGTAAAGGTTTGGTGTTAGCGTTTGTTTTATTCGTGTAATTATTGTTTCCACTTGCGCACGCTAATATCGTAGGAAGAACGAATCGAGAAAAGCTATTCACCCCCCTCTAGCTTGACGATCACAGTCCTAACACAAGACACTGAAGGGAAAATGCTGGAGAGACCATGTCATACAAATCACCTCTAGCCGTATCGTGCTCGGTGAGCCATGTGAGCAATGCATGTATTTGTATGAGTATTTGTATTCTTTGCAGTTTGAATAATTAAAGAAGCAAAGGAAATGTCTCACTAAGACTCAATGCAAGAGCCGAAGATCTTACCATCTCATGGTGCCGAGGATGCGTGAGATGAGTAGGCCCGGTCGAGGTGCCGTGGATGCCTGACCAGGAGTAGCCAAAGATCTTACCATCTCATGGTGCCGAGGATGCCCGAGATGAGTAGGTCTGGCCGTGGTGTCGAGGATGCCTGGCTAGGAGGAGCCGAAGATCTTACCACCTCATGGTGCCGAGGATGCCCGAGATTAGTAGGCCTAGCCGTGGTGCAGAGGATGCTCGGCTAGGAGGAGCAGAAGATCCTACCGTCTCGTGGTGCCGAAGATGCCCAAGACGAGTACACCTGGTTGTGGTGCCGAGGATGCTTGACCAGGAACAGGTGAAGATCTTACCATCTCGTGGTACCGAGGATGCCCGAGATGTGTAGACTTGGTCGTGGTGCCGAGGATGCTCGACCAGGAGTAGCCTAACATTAGGGGTTTGAGTGCAAAAGTAGCTGACCTAGGGCCTTGGGGGGAATACCTCATATATTGAGGGGTTATTTACAAAAATCCAATCCTTTAAAGGCTTTTGTCTTCTTCCCTTGCGGCATATCAAGAAGCCGAACCGAGATTTCTCCGTTTCCTCTCTTCCTCTCCGCCATTCTTCTTCTTCTCCTTCGTTCTTCGCGCTTCTGCCCTTTTTCTTGGATCAGTGCTGGCGAACATTTGAGCTCGTCTCTGAGGAGTGTCGTTGTCGAGCGTCGGATGGAGGTAAGGGTCCGCTTCTGATCTATGTTTCACTGTGGGAGAAGTGGATGTCTATCTTGGCGATCTAAAGGGGTTTCGCGATCATGGTGCAGATCTAGGGCTTGGAGCAAAGCCTAGTTCAAATCCGGGCTCTCAGGGTCACACGCTTGGCTGGGTCTTGGTTGTGGTGGAACCAAGGCGAAGGGGATTCAGGCGATCCCAAATCCAGTGTGAATCTAGGTAAGACTAACCTATGCAAGCGGTCCTTTGATCGGTGTTGTTCTGTTCGCATGCTTTTGGTTTTGAATTGATGCTGAGATCGATTTTTCCTTTTGATTGGAGTTAGATCAACTTTGGAGTTGGGATTTTGGCTTCGATTGTCTTCTGATCAGTTTGGTTCTTGAGGTTTTGATTAATGATTCTGCTTGGATTGGTTTGTGATGGTGTCGTGTGTTTTTCTTAGAATTGATAAGGTGGTGGATTAGTTTAGGTTAGTTTCTGTGAGCTTGTGTTTAGATTACCGTGAGCATTATTGCGGTTGCTTGTATTTGCTATATCTAGTTACAGGTTATGTGTTTGATCTGCACCTTCAGGAGGTATGTGTACATAGGGTATGGTGACCTTATCTTACCCATGTGATATTTGGACCTTTACATCTTCAAGTTTGTATGACTCTGATATGCATCTTTTATTCAGTATTTATGGATTCAGCATTGCCTACTGTTACTACTGTTACTATTGCCAGTTGACTCTTACTGCTAGTGTAGCTTATTATGCATACNTGTCTGAGTTTCTAGCTAGCTCTGTTTGGTTTGAATTGTGGTTTCTGTGAGTTTGTTTGTTGTGAGATGGTGTTATCAGCCGTGAGCATATAGTTGTGATTGAATTTATTATTTTGAATTGGTTGTGTGTCGGGTTTTGTTTGGGGCAGTGTGATGGTGTTTGACTTGATCTTGGATTTGTTATTCATGTTATGTGATTAGATCAATAGAGGGTAATGGTTGGTTTTAGTTGACCTTATTGTGAGTCATCTTTAGCTCTAGGGTAATGTTCAATCTTGAGCTATTTTGACTATAGTTTAGGGAAATTGATTTAGCTCTTATATTTTATATGATGGTAGAAAAATAATTTTATATTATGACACAGGATGTTGATTGATTATTTGGATTCGGATACCAGGACGGGAAGTTTTCTTTTCGATTCGGACTACACTCTGGAGGCAGGTATTTCGGACTTATCTATTTTAGATATTGTCACAGATTTTATGCATAGTTAGTTATAGATAGCAGTAGAGTGTTATTTACTTCCTGCTTCCATATATTTACACTTGATTTTAGCTGTATGTTTAGATGATAGGTTTATTTCTGTACTGCTTCGAGGTTTGACCTCTTTACTCTTTATTGTCGCATGTAATGTATATTGTGATTGGAAATAGGATACCTTATACCCACACTAGGGCTAGGATATGGTGCATACCGGTTAGTTGAACCTCTGCATATCATGTTGATGATTGGTAGACTAGCTAGGTAGGTGTGGTGTATGATATTGCCATGCATCGTTCTTGCATGTGCATGGGCTGGCAGCATAGAGCTCACAGTCATGTGGTTGAGACACGTCATTTGTTATGACGGTCATTATTTGATCACATTGCCATACGCGAGTAGTGGCTATCGGAGGGTGCGCATAGTTGCCCTTTCGAGACTCTGCACGATCACTCCTAAGGAGTGAGTCCAGTGCATCGTAGCAGTCAGGGACCCCTCCGGGTGTGGGCAGTAGTTTGTCGTATCTCCGCTCGATCACTCATAGGTAGTGTTGCTGGAGCATGGTAGCAGACACTAGTGATATGCGGTGATCATGATCTGTGCACATTGTTACTAGTGAGTAGTAACTATTGGAGGGTGCATATAGTTGCCCTTTCGAGACTCTGCACGGTCACTCCTGAGGAGTGAGTCCGGTGCATCGTAGTAGTCAGGGACCTCTCCGGGTGTGTGCAGTTGGTCACTCATAGGTAGTGATGCTGGTGCGTGGTAGCAGGCAGAGTTGGTACAGAGATCAGTTGGCTTCCCCTTTCCGGCTTTGAGTACATGTCATGATGGGTTGTGTGACCCACGAGCAGTTGGCTCCCTGGCAACGGCCCCAAATTTGATAAGGCTCGCGTGTCGTACCGCAAGTATCAAATACAATTAAAGAATCGAACTCCTCTAAACTAATGTAGCATAGAGTAACTCGAGTCGTCTCCCAACGAATGTAGTTGGTGCATGATAATTCTCAATATCGTATGTTATTGCTTTTGGGTTTTTGATATCAAACTGGGGTTTGATTTGAACGTTAATACTATAAACAGAAATAGAAAAGCAAGTATGAAATCTAGTTCTACTTAAGGAAAGACAATGCAGGTACTGAAATCTAATTTAACCTAACTACAATTGCAGCAAGGAAAATGCAATATGAAAGAAGCACTTAAGAAATAGGGCATTAATGAAACCTAGACATGGAACAAAACCTATAGCATTAAAGAAATCTAGTCTAATCTAACTTACTTGCATTTAAATGAAGACATGAAACTTAAAGCAATAGGAAGACCAACACAAAACAAGAGTTAATCAACTAAGAAACATCACAATTGAGAGAAACTGTTCTAAGAAACATTTAATCAAACACAGGATAGGCATGTTTAAAATTGCTTCAAGAACATGCAAATTGAAATGGGGAAGGATCTAACCAATACAGCATTCAACAAATCTATCACAAACATTCAAACATCATGCACTGAAACACAATAAATTGTCCCTAATCAACACATAGCAGCTCAACTCCAAGAAACATCCAAACACTAAGTAATCAACCAAGTGATGAATGGAGCTGTTGGCTGTGATGGTTTGCTGCCGGAATTGGATTGCTGTGATGGAGTTGCTGTAAAGGAATTGCTGAAAGGAAGAAACTGCTGGAACTAGATCGGATTAAGAGCTGCTGATGAAGTACGGCTGTGAAGAACTTGGAATTGGATCTCCTGTCTTCCAGCCGAAGAGAAGATCGGCTGTAAATACTGCTGCTGGCCCAAACTGATGAAGAATTGCTGAGAAGGAGATCTGCCGGAGGTGAAGAGAAGTGCTGGAAATAAAGAAATCTGCTGCTCAGGAAAAACTGTGAAGAAAAACAATGAAGAAACTACTGCTGTAATGAAATTGCTGTAAATGCTGTAAAGAAATATGAAGGAAGACTACTGTAAATGAAGAAACGGCTGCGTTCGGCTAAGGTTCGGAACCCCCAGAGCCCTAGCTCGTGCGACCGGTGGCTGTGAAGAAGTGAATGAGATGGAGAAGGTCAGCTAGGTTCGGAACCCCCAGAGCCCTAGCTTGTGGTCGGCGTTGATGGTCCGTCCGGCGGCGATGAAGATGGAGAGGAAGTCGCCGGCGGTGAGGGTGGAGCGGATGGAGTGAGTCGGGAACCCCTCAACTGATCTGCTCTGCGTGATTCTCCCCTCTTTTGATGAACCGGCTTCAACCCTAGCTTTGGGTTTGGTCAGCCAAGCCAGCTTCAGCGGTTCGGTCCAGTCAAGCCAGCTTCAGCGGTTTGATTCAGCCAGCTTGGGTTTGGCTCAGCAGTTGGTTTGGTCCAGCCAAGCCAGCTTTGGTTCAGTCCAGCTCAAAAGTTGGGTTTGGCTCAGCGGTTCAGCCCAAACCTTGGGTTCAATCTTTAATTCCTTAGCAACGGACGGCTGAGATCGATTTGACTGCATCCAACGATCGGATCTCTTCAGATCTGAGCCAAACTCCACAGATCATAATCCATGGTCCTGATCTACCTGTCCCCAGCTCGGATTAACCAGATCAGTGGTGGATGGTCCAGATCATCCCTTTTCTTGAATGGATGGTCTAGAACATCTTGAGCTCGATCCAACGGTCAGATTACTTCTGATTTGGCTGAAATTTTTAGATCTTGATCTATGGTCATAATTGACTCTATCTTGAACTTGGATTGACCAGAAGTTGACCGATGGCTCAGATCTAGCCGTTCTCTGGAATGGACGACTCCTATTGATCCGATGCTTGATCCCTTTGATCTGGATCCAATGCTGACTCAAGTCTGACCCGATTTGATTTAGGTCCATGATCAATTGAAGCCTACAAAATGATATTCAAATTTAGTGCCAAAAAATATCCCAAATATACAAAGATTTGAATTAAAAGCTAAAATAGGGGAAATACATGAAACCTAATACAATTGCAAACTTAAGCATATAAAATGTGGATCAAACATGGATTTTAGAGCCTAAAACAATCAATAAAATGATGGTTATCAGGTAGCAGGCAGAGTTGGTACAGAGATCAGTTGGCTTCCCCTTTCCAGCTTTGAGTACATGTCATGATGGGTTGTGTGACCCGCGAGCAGTTGGCTCCTCTCGTGCCTGGTGTTAGGGTTATGGTTGTTAGAGCAGTTGGCTCCCTGACATCCTGTACACTCAGCCACCCAATGTAGGAGTAGCTGAAGTGCGTACAGATATCATGTGCACATGATGCATCATTGCATTGCTTGTTGTTGTTTGCATTATTGCGTTTGCTCGTATTTGCTATATCTCGTTATAGTATATGTATTTGATCTACACCTTTAGGAGGTATGTGTACATAGGGTCTGGTGACCTTATCTTACCCGTGTGATATTTAGACCGTTACATCTTCATGTTTGTATGGCTTGGGTGACCCTACTTTACTTGTGTGATATTTGGACTTTCACATCTTCAGGTTTGGCTCTGTTATGTATCCTCTATTCAATATTCTAGTTTTAGTATTTCCTACTGCTATTACTGTTACTGTTGCCAGTTTGACTCTTACTGCTAGTATAACTTACTATGCTACCAGATAGATGTATTCGCTGAGTTCTTGGACTCACACCGTCAGCCTCATTTTTCATTTCAGGTTGATCGTCTGGAGTGCTCGACAGCCAGTCCCAGTCCCTCTATTTCGGAAGCAACTCGTGTCTTGGTTTGTGTTGTATTACAGTATTTTTCATTTGCTTTCGCTGTGTCAATTTATGTGGTGTTGTTTTTGTACGGCAGTATAGTTGTACTTTTGTGTACCATGGAGGTCTTTGTTTCATTTTGTTTTGTCATAAGTCGTACCGGTACGCAGTTTTTGTCGTCATCTTCGTTTGCTTTACATTCAGTGGCTTATTCCAGTCCTATAGACGGTGGTACAGGCGGGCTGAGAGAGTTGTATATGTAAGGTTTCGAATTGTCCGTTAGCCATCGAGGGTGAAGCTGTCCGGTCGGTATCAGACGAGTGGCTCCTCGGGGCGTGACAATTTATTTGGTATCAGAGCCCAGGTTGCGAGATACCTTATGGTCTTGTGGGTGTTTTTGGATTTTATGTCGGAGTTGTTTTTCTCAATGTGGACGTGTTTGGGACATGGCGGCGACGGGACATCTCTAGACGACTGAAAGAATAAGGTAAGTTTTGCTAGTAGTTCTAGGAATAATGTTATTAATACTGGGTCATATCTATATAGGTATGCCCCGTCGTATTGAGCTGACCCCACCTCGTCGACGTGGTGGCTTGGGGCGACCACGTAGGACGACTCGAGTGCCCGAGAGAGTTGCGGCCGTCAGGTTGGAGATAGAGTCTCCAGTGAGACGACCTGGAGTAGAGGCACGCAGTCGGGGTCAGACTCCTCCGGTGATACTGGGTGGTCATGGACCTCAACCATCGAGGGTACCACCACCGTATCTGACGGCACTTCCTATAGTACCTCCGGTGGTATCTACTATTGCACCCCCGGTGGTACCTATCGTAGCATGGCCGGAGCCATCCCCAGCAGTACTCACTACAGTACCTCCAGTGGAGCCGACAATATCGCAGTCCATTCAGTTGATACTTCAGACCCTTCAGCAACTGCTATAGTCGATACGACCGGTTCTTCCATCTACGCAGCCGGTACCTTCCTCCGCACCACCAGCTCCTTCGACGGTTCAGCCAGCACTCCCGGAGGGACAGCTAGCATGTCCGTCAGTACAGCCGATGCTGCCAGCACCCTCAGCATTACAGCCAGTAGTAACACCTATGGTACCTATGGCTCCTGCGGGCCAAACTATAGACAGGTCACGGATCCCGGCTTTGGCTGCATCCGTGAAAGGTCGGTTCACCTTGTTCCACGGGAGTACTGACCCGTGCGTAGCTCGTTCCTGGCTTGAGACTTTGGAGGACACCTTTCGATACATGTCCTACTCAGACTGGGAGAAGGCTCAGCTGGCGGCCTACCACATAGGTGATCAGGCGTCGACTTGGTGGACGGCCCAGCAGACTATTTTAGGCGAGCGATCGGTCACATGGGCTTTGTTCAGAGAAGTCTGAGATCACCAAGGATTTCTGAGGAGGATTCTCAACCTTGGAAGTCGGTACGTTCATCGACAAGATCTTTCCGGTCTTCGCAGCAGAACAGGAAGGGTACTCGTACTGGGTTTCATTGTTTCCAGTGTGGTTCTAGGAATCACGGTAGGGTAGAGTGCCCTATGGAGCAGCCGGTGTGCTACCATTTCCAGCTTTCAGGACACGAGAGCCGAGACTGCCCTCGGAGAGTACAACAGGAGTCTGTAGAGGTTGCCACTCCGGGTGATCGATCAGGACAACAGATCTCACAGCAGGGCGACCGAGAGACTCAGACCTCCTCGCGACAGCAGCGGGCAGCTCCCCCACCAGTTCGGGTGTACTATATGTATGGATGTGGGCCGGGCTATATCCCAGCGGCACCACAATTTCCTGCGACAGGCAGTTATCAGTAGTCATATCTAGCACCTCAGTCTCAGCAGCCTATTGCAGCTCCTATGATCCAGCCTCAGCCTGTTCAGGGGATGCCACCACCGGGTCCGGAGACGGGTCGAGGTTATGTTGTCCCCAAAGAGGAGACATCGCGGACCGATGGATTGTCTTTTCATGGTATGATGTGTATTTATGTTTTTTAGCATATTGATGATAGGTATGGGTGGTCATTTTGTTGGATCGAGAAGAACGATAGAGGGGGGTGAATATTGTTAAACGTTTCGGATTTTGAGAGAGAATGCACAACGGAAAATTAACACGAAAACCAAACACGAACACAAGCGATTTTACTTGGTTCGGAGTCGCGGTCGGCTCCTAGTCCAAGACTCACAGTCGTTGACCGTTTACTACGGGCAATTCTATATGTGCGCAAAAGTTTACAGAGAAATATTACAGTTGTAGTACAGTAAACTGAAAATTAAAAATTAAGCTCTTTCGTTACCGACTCCCGGTGTGGATTGTAGTTCTGAGCAGAGGGTCGTCGTAGGCGCTTGAATTTCGAGATGGGAGGTTTCTGGAGCAGAGCGCTTGAGTAGAAGAGCGTATTGGCGTTGGAAGACTGTGTTGTGAAGCCTTGGGGGTCGAGCTCCTTATATAGTGAGTCTGGGGGCGCTCGGGACGTTGGGGGCGCCCTCCACGTGTCACTTGATCCGGCAAACTCTCGGTCAGCCATTATCCCTCCAGGATCGGGCTGAGGTTTGACGGAGGCGCCCGGGACGCAGGGGGTGCCCGGGTTGACTCAGTCCGCTGGCTTGATCTCTATCCACTTCGTTGGCTTGGACCCAGGGCGCCCGAGGCATCCGGGGTGCCCGGGAGCACGGGGGCGCCCGGGAGCATGGGGGCGCCCCGCCCAGTGAGCTTCCGAAGCGTTCTCTTGCTCAACTCTTGTTTGGCTTTTACCTAGGGCGCCCGGGACCTCCCGGGCGCCCAACCCAGCTGCTGCCTCTCTCCTTTGAGGCGTTCTGAGCTGCAGAAACTCGTTCCTTCGGTCCTGCATCCAGGGTTTGTACCAAACATGATAAAGCAAGTATGTTAGTGAGTCTTACAGCCGTAGCTGTCTTGGTTCTGACTTTGGGTCTCCAAAATGGGGCCCTAGGTCGAACCGACTCCTACTATTCCCTCGACGGGGAACGCGTCCTCACCTACTCCTCTCAGGAGAATTTACCTGTTGCCAACCAACTCCTCCGGTTGGACTTTTGCCCAGCAGTCCTTCGCCAGGTGCCTAGCAGTCCTTCGCCAGGTTTTCAGTGCCAAGCAGTCCTTCGCCTGGTGCCTAGCAATCCTTTGCCAGGTCTTCAGTTCCAAGCAGTCCTTCGCCTGGTGCCTAGCAGTCCTTCGCCAGGTCTTCGATGCCAAGCAGTCCTTCGCTTGGTGCCTAGCAGTCCTTCGCTAGGTCTTCAACTCCTAGCAGCCCTTCGCTAGGTGCCTAGCAGCCCTTCGCCAGGTCTTAGGGTTTCGATGCCTAGCAGTCCTTCACTAGGTGCCTAGCAGTCCTTCGCTAGAACTTTGTTTCCTGGCAGTCCTTCGCCTGGTGCCTAGCAGCCCTTCGCTAGGACTTTGTTTCCTGGCAGTCCTTCGCCAGGTGCCTAGTAGTCCTTCGCTAGGACTTCAACTCCTAGCAGTCCTTCGCTAGGTGCCTAGAAGTCCTTCGCTAGGACTTCTTTCTGCACACTCAGTAAATATTGTTAGATCACAAATAGTACTTAACTTTGAATCCTTTGCCAATATCAAAACAAGGTTCGATATGGTGCTTCCTGCACCAACACATTTTACATGTTTGACACGGACATTCCATGGTGGGATTTCTCAAGTGACCACGTGTAGATCGTGGCCTCTAGGGGCGGTTATACTAGCTGGTGACAGTATGATATGTGGATTGTGGGAATCCATTAGACTCAATAGGTTGCTACCTTACTCGGAAAGCATATGGTTGGTATCGTCCAGCATTGGCTTTGGGTATGGGTAGCTAGTATCTGCTATGCGTATTAGCGAAATTTGGGGACCAAATTTTTGTTAGTGAGGGAGAATGTAATAATTGGGAATCTGGGAGGGCTAAAAAGCAAATGGACTCAAACTTAGGGGTTCTTATGCGAATAGTCAAAGTTGGAGGAGGTTATTTGCAATATGGCCAACCCTTATATTATTCCCTTCTCCCCATTCTGAGCGTATGCTTCTCTCTCTGCCTTCCCGTGGTTTCCTCTAGCCCTAACCTCAAGCGATTCCATCGCCGACCGCCCTTTCTCGCTTCACCACCCAAGTGAGAGCTTCTCCTCGGTTCCAGACATCGGCGACCACTCTTTCCCGTTCCCCTTCGATCGTCACAGGCTTTGGCACCAGGCGGTTCCTTGCGCACAACGAGCTTCTTGCGCCTTGCTTTCCACCCCTCTGCGTTGATGCGATTGGAGTATTTGTGGCTGGGTTTTTCTTGAGGTAAGACTTGATCCCTTCTGCTATGGGTAGATCTTGATGAAACTAGGTTTTCTGGAGCTTGGATTGGCTGTTCTTTCCTTAGGATTTGTTCTGGTGTATGTGATCTGTTTTGATTGGATCTGTGGCTTTGGGAGGTTGCAGATGAATCTATCCTTGTGATCTTGATCAGTGAAATTGTGATGTTTGTTTTGGGATTTCCTCATTCGATCCGAAATTTTGGGGATTGCGATTTCTGTTCTTGGTTGAGTTTAGGTGGGATTGTATCTGTGCATTTTAGTTGATGGGATTCAGTGATGAATTTAGTTTAGACTATTGTTGGATGATTGGTTTCTTGATCAAATCTCGGTCTGTTCTATTTTGGAGGTGCTACGGTTTAGGCTTGTTTGGCCGAGAGCTTCGATCAGATCTGGTCTGAGTTTCTAGCTAGCTCTGTTTGGTTTGAATTAGGGTTTCTGTGAGTTTGTTTGTTGTGAGATGGTGTTATTAGCCGTGAGCATATAGTTGTGATTGAATTTATTATTTTGAATTGGTTGTGTGTTGGGTTTTGTTTGGGGCAGTGTGATGGTGTTTAACTTGATCTTGAATTTGTTGTTCGTGTTATGTGATTAGATCAATAGAGGGTAATGGTTGGTTTTAGTTGACCTTATTGTGAGTCACCTTTAGCTCTAGGGTAATGTTCAATCTTGAGCTATTTTGACTATAGTTTACGGAAATTGATTTAGCTCTTATATTTTATATGATAGTAGAAAAATAATTTTATATTATGACACAGGACGTTGATTGATTATTTGGCTTCGGATACCAGGACGGGAAGTTTTCTTTTCGATTCGGACTACACTTTGGAGGCGGGTATTTCGGACTTATCTATTTTAGATATTGTCACAGATTTTATGCATAGTTAGTTATAGATAGCAGTAGAGTGTTATTTACTTCCTGCTTCCATATATTTACACTTGATGTTAGCTGTATGTTTAGACGATAGGTTTATTTCTGTACTGCTTCGAGGTTTGACCTCTTTACTCTTTATTGTCGCATATGATGTATATTGTGATGGGAGAAGGATACCTTATACCCACACTAGGGTTAGGATATGATGCATACCGGTTAGTTGAACCTCTGCATATCATGTTGATGATTGGTAGACTAGCTAGGTAGGTGTGATGTATGATATTGCCATGCATCGTTCTTGCATGTGCATGGGCTGGCAGCATAGAGCTCATAGTCATGTGGTTGAGACACGTCATTTGTTATGACGATCATGATATGCTCACATTGCCATACGCGAGTAGTGGCTATCGGAGGGTGCGCACAGTTGCCCTTTCGAGACTCTGCACGGTCACTCCTGAGGAGTGAGTCCGGTGCATCGTAGCAGTCAGGGACCCCTCCGGGTGTGGGCAGTAGTTTGTCGTATCTCCGCTCGATCACTCATAGGTAGTGTTGCTGGAGCATGGTAGCAGACACTAGTGATATGCGGTGATCATGATCTGTGCACATTGTTACTAGTGAGTAGTAACTATTGGAGGGTGCGTATAGTTGCCCTTTCGAGACTCTGCACGGTCACTCCTGAGGAGTGAGTCCGGTGCATCGTAGCAGTCAGGGACCCCTCCGGGTGTGTGCAGTTGTTCTGTCGTGTCTCCGCCCGGTCACTCATGGGTAGTGATGCTGGTGCGTGGTAGCAGGCAGAGTTGGTATAGAGATCAGTTGGCTTCCCCTTTCCGGCTTTGAGTACATGTCATGATGGGTTGTGTGACCCGCGAGCAGTTGGCTTCCCCTTTGTTGGCGTAGGGGTACATGCCATGATGGGTTTTGTGACCCGCGAGCAGTTGGCTCCTCTCGTGCCTGGTGTTAGGGTTATGGTTATTCGAGCAGTTGGCTCCCTGACATCCTGTACACTCAGCCACCCAATGTAGGGGTAGCTGGAGTGCGTACAGATATCATGTGCACATGATGCATCATTGCATTGCTTGTTGTTGTTTGCATTATTGCGTTTACTCGTATTTGCTATATCTCGTTATAGTATATGTGTTTGATCTGCACCTTTAGGAGGTATGTGTACATAGGGTTTGGTGACCTTATCTTACCCGTGTGATATTTAGACCGTTACATCTTCAGGTTTGTATGGCTCGGGTGACCCTACTTTACTTGTGTGATATTTGGACTTTCACATCTTCAGGTTTGACTCTGTTATGTATCCTCTATTCAGTATTCTAGTTTTAGCATTTCCTACTGCTATTACTGTTACTGTTGTCAGTTTGACTCTTACTGCTAGTATAGCTTACTATGCATATCAGATAGATGTATTCGCTGAGTTTTTGGACTCACACCGTCAGCCTTATTTTTCATTTCAAGTTGATCGTCTGGAGTGCCCGGCAGCCTGTCCCAGTCCATCTATTTCGGAAGCGACTCGTGTCTTGGTTTGTGTTGTATTACAGTATTTTTCATTTGCTTTCGCTGTGTCAATTTATGTGGTGTTGTTTTTGTACGACAGTATAGTTGTACTTTTGTGTACCATGGAGGTCTTTGTTTCATTTTGTTTTGTCGTAAGTCGTACCGGTACACAGTTTTTGTCGTCGTCTTCGTTTGCTTTACATTCAGTGGCTTGTTCCAGTCCTATAATCTGTGGTACAGGCGGGCTGAGAGAGTTGTATATGTGAGGTTTCGAATTGTCCGTCAGCCATCGAGGGTGAAGCTGTCCGGTCGGTATCGGACGAGTGACTCCTCGGGGCGTGACATTTTCCCAAATGGTCTCATACCAATAGAGATATCTTATATTTTTTAAAACTCATGATCTTTTTCATTTCTAATCAATGTGGGACTTTAATTGTATCCCCAACAGATGTTTGACAATATACTTTTGTCTAATCATGTTTAACCAAGGATTAACCAAACAAGACCTGATATTTGGACAGTGAGATCAAGATTGACTGGATGATTAAAAAGGATAAGAAGTCCACCGAGTGATTGACAAGTTCAGGCAGGTTAAGGTGACCGGATGTATAGCAAAGGTGAGAAGTCTACTGAGTGACTAGTAAGTTTAAGCAGATTAAGGTGACTGGATGGTGACAATGATGAGTAATCTACCAAGTGACTAGCAAGTCCAAGCATGCCAAGGTGACCAGATGCTTGGTAAAGAAAAATATTGAGGGAATGACCCTACGGCGGTAAAGTCTTGGAGTGAAGGCTAATAAGTCTCGTAGATTTACAAGATTAGATTAAGTTGTTTGTTTGTATTTGTATGCTTGTTGTAAAGGAACCTAGAGTTGGAATCAAGACCGGGGAAGAAGATAGATGCAAACCAGACACACCCAGACCAAGTCCGGAGTGAACTGGATTTAACTCGGGTCAACCCTGACCTAAGCTAGTTTGATCGACCAATTCGGGTTTTTGATCTATCGATCTAAAGGATCAGTAGACTGATCGGGTTGGATTGATAGAGTTCAAGTCTGGACTCGGGTCAATGATGTGGTTTGGTTCGATAGATTGATCCCAAGGATCAGTAGATCGATAAACTTGATAACGACGAGATTGCAGATTGCAATAAACTCAATTGTGGCAATCAAGTTTATCTAGGATCGGTATACCGATAAGCCTTATCAGTTGATTGAAAAATCACTATAAAAGAACTTCGAGATCAGAGCTCAAAATAATCAATACTTCTACGACTCTTATATTCTCTGCTCGAAGAAACTACGCTGTGAATCTCTGCAACCTGAGAAACTCTAGAAAAGGTACGCTGTGCTCAAGACTTCCAAATCGACTAGTAACATTTTGTTTGGTTTGTTTTACAATTTACGCTTATTTGTATTTATTTATTGTGCAGTGTCTCTACCTCTGAAAAGGTTTCGGAAAAGAGAATATATAGTGGATGGGAGCTTTTCGTACTTAGGCCTTGAACGTATTGATCCTGTGAATTGCAAACCAAGTAGATTTGTGTCTTCCTTTCTTTGTCTTTTAGTTATTATTCTGTATTCTGCTGCAATTAACTTTGATAAGAAGAATAAACACACGATGAGAAAAGAAAAATGACGGATCGATATTCAATTCTCTGCCCTCTATTGATCACACCAGTCCTACACCACGATGTACCTAGCCCACAACATCAGGTGATATTCAATTGGTTTTTTTAAATATTTTTCAAAATATTAAGTATAATATTTTTTGAAACAAAATATGTGTTAATTACAAGATTTTTCAAAGAACAATTATTTCCAATATTTTTCAAAGTACTGACATTTGAAGTGTAAAATATCTTTCAAAATATAAGTTTTTGCACAATATTTTTCAAAGTGCATTATATTTGTCTAAGTGAAAATTCTAAGTAAAACTTTGAAAGTATATCATATTTTCTAAAGTGCATATTTTTTAAGTGAAAATTCTAAGTAAAATTTTGAAAGTATATCATATTTTCTAAAGTGCATATTTTTTTTAAGTGAAAATTCTAAGTAAAACTTTGAAAGCATATCATATTTTCTAAAGTGCATATTTTAGGTGCAATCTAAGTACTTGGTTCTTTTCATAATGCTTTACTAGTACTTAATCTGTTTCAAAATAAAAAGGGAAAAGTTTCGAAAACTATTTCTTTTAAAATTTATACTAAGTACTTTCAAAAAGAATTTTTTTCTTCTAATTATCATTGTTAATGCAAGTTCGTTTTGTCATTTTTTGATGTATGACAAAGGGGGAGAGTGAGCTTAAGTTAGAATTTTTTTTCTTCTTCCCAAAGGATCAAAATGAAAATCAAAATGTTTTTTCAAAAAGGGGGAGAGTGAATTTAAGTTAGAAATTTCTTTTTTTTCTCCCAAAGGATAGAGAGCTGAAGTTAGAAATTTTTTCCCAAAGGATCAAAATGTGTTTTCAAAACTTAGATCAATTTTTCCATTTTATCCCAAGGATTATAACTTAGCCCTTTAATCCAATCTGACTTAAGATATTGTCAAACATTAAAAATGTGGAGATTGTTGGTGCAAAATGCATCAGTGATGTCCTCATCTAAATGTTTTAATGTTTAACAATATGCTTAAGTTAATGATACATTGAACAAGAGAAGGGTAGTCAAAAAATATAGTACCAAAGTGAAGGAAAGTCCTAGTTAACCTAGGCAATAAGTCCTGGTTCGAAGAATTGAGCACTAAGTCCTGATCATGGATTGAGCATTAAGTCCTGGCCGCGGGCTGGGCACTTAAGACCTGACCGAGGGTTGGGCATGAAGTCCTGGTTCATGGAATTGGGCAATAAGTCCTGGCCGAGGGTTGGGCACCGAAGTCCTGACATAGGGTTGGACAATAAGTCCTGATCGTGGACTGGGCACGAAGTCCTTGTGAGTGAAGCTGGGCAAAAGTCCTAGTAAGTGAAGCTGGGCAATAAGTCCTGGTCGTGG
The DNA here is from genome assembly GCA_024364735.1 of Boesenbergia rotunda. Classification (NCBI taxonomy): domain Eukaryota; kingdom Viridiplantae; phylum Streptophyta; class Magnoliopsida; order Zingiberales; family Zingiberaceae; genus Boesenbergia; species Boesenbergia rotunda. The sequence continues at coordinate 71,066 of JAGFNQ010004924.1, forward strand.
ACTGGGCACGAAGTCCTAGTCGTAAGATTGGGCAAAAGTCTTGGTAAGTAAAGCTGGGTAAAAGTCCAACCGGATGGGTCGGGTGGTAACCGTCTCCTGAGAGGAGTAGGTGAAAGGCGCGTTCCCCCCGGGATGGGAACATAGGCGTCGGTTTGACCTAGGGTTTCGCGGGAAATCCGAAGTCATAACCAAGTCTTTAAGGCTAAGGATATACATGTGTTTGTCTTGTGTTTTTGTATCTTGTAGGTACCTAGAATTGGAGGCAAAACAGGCAAACACACACAGGAAACAGCTGGAAGGCTACTCCTGGGCGCCTGAATGAACACAAGCGCCCAAGAGCACCCAGGTGCCCTGGATGCCAGGCGCCTGAGTCATTTAAGCGCCCTGGAGGGTCTAGGGCACCCTAGACTGTGCCTTTTCAACTGCTGTGAGTTCGGCGCAAAGGATGAGGTTTGACTAGGATTATGAGGTGCCCCCATAGCATCACAGGCGCCCCAGACAAAGCTATAAAAGGGGCTTCGACCCCTCAACTCAGAACACGAATTCCAAGATCATTCTGAGCATTCCAAGTGACGATAGAACGCTAACGACGAAGATCTGCGACCAAGGAAGCTCCGGGAGGAAGTGCGCGACACTTCGGAGTTCCAGATCGACCGAGTCTTCGACTCTCTATTTGGTTTGATTTACTTTATGCACTTAATTTCTTTTATATTTTTGATTGTAAATCTTGCACTATAAGACGGGTTTCTCCGCCTCCGAAAAGTTCGGAAAGGAGACCATTAGTGGGTGGGTGTTTCCCGTGCTTAGGCCTTGGACGTACTGACCCTGGGGGTTGGGAACCAAGTAAAAAATTCCGTGTGCACTCTGTTGATTGCTTTTTTATTACTTGTTATTTTCCGCTGTGCTACTAACTCTTTGATTAGAACGAACAATCGAAAGACGAGTTTTTCACGCTTTCTGTAAAGCTTTTTTAAGTCGATATTCACCTCCCCCTCTATCGACGGCACCGGACCCCACAGATTTGTCATATAGTTAGACAAAATGTTAAATTTGATACAGAGTTAGACATATTAGTATTTAATATCTTAAAAGATTTGACTCAAATTTCGTTGCTAGTATTACAATTTTAAGACAAATAATTGTCCTACAAGTCTATCGTAACGAATTCTCATGTGTCTATTTTTAGTAAACCACTATAATTTTCATATACTAAATGATATATTAATAATAGAACAACTCATTATATCACACCAGATTATGACATCCTTGGAAGCAATGTCGCATTATAGATCAGATGCTATGACTCAAATTTATAAATTGTTAATCTTAGAAACACATTCAATTATCTAGTCGAATTTTTCATATACTCAACATCTTTTAAATATCGGTAATTTACCAAAGGGCGTATCCAAGAATTGATATTTACCAAAAGGCATACCATGGTTTCAATATTACCAAAGAGCGCACATATTTTAGTAAACTTCCTCTTATACCCCTACCGTCAAGTACTGCATGCATTTCCCTTTCTCTTTCTCTTTCTCTTTGTCAGTAACGGATTTCGAGACGGACCATAAAGAGATGTTCCTTTATATTTTGATTTTTATATTATGGAACCTTTCTCAAAACAAAAAAATATTGAAATTAATTAAAATATTTTTATTAAATTAAAACTAAAAGAACATTTCAGCCACCCGTGTTGGGCCTGAAATGGTTCCATTTCAGGCCCAACGTGGGGCTGAAATGTTTCCATTTCAGGCCCAACGTGCCCAATATTAAGGGTCTTTTTTCGATTCTTTGTTATTACATTTTAACATCTCGGAGAAGTCCAAATAAACAATGGATAGCAAATTTGAACTCCTTGTAATCTCAGAAATCTACAGGAACTGAAATTTTTACAATCGGAGCTCTCTAAGCCAATCTGTGGCCTTTTAGAGTCATTGGGCCTGAAATGGAACCATTTCAGCGTGGGTCTGAAATGTTTCCATTTCAGGCCTAATGACCCTAAAACGTCACTTGTGTCAAAACCCACTAATTGACCTAGAGAGCTCTGATTGTAAAAATTTCAGTTCTTGTGGATTTCTGAGGTTACAAGGAGTTCAAATTTGCTATCCATTGTTTATTTGGACTTTTCCGAGGTGTTAAAATGTAATAATGAAGAACCGAGAAAACACCTTTAATATTGGGAATGTTGGGCCTGAAATGGGCACGTTGGGCCTGAAGGCCTGAAATGATTCCATTTCAGGCCCTACGTGGGCCTAAAATGGTTCCATTTCAGGTCCAATGACCCTAAAAAGCCTAATGTGTCAAAATCCACTGATTGACCTAGAGAGCTCCGATTGTAAAAATTTCAGTTCCTGTGGATTTCTGAGGTTACAATGAGTTCAAATTTGCTATCCATTATTTATTTGGACTTCTCCGAGGTGTTAAAATGTAATAATGAAGAACCGAGAAGAAATCACACATTAGGCCTTTTAGGGTCATTGGGCCTGAAATGGTTGGACACATATTGCATTGGTGATCTCTAATATATAGATGTTTGGACACCTAAAACATCATCTCCTACCTCTGACCTCTCTATTCATATGGAGTTTTCAGAAATCCAGATATGGAAGGCCCAACGTGGGGCTAAAATGTTTCCATTTCAGGCCCAACGTGCCCAATATTAAGGGTCTTTTCTCGATTCTTTGTTATTACATTTTAACACCTCGGAGAAGTCTAAATAAACAATGGATAGCAAATTTGAACTCCTTGTAACCTCAGAAATCCACAGGAACTGAAATTTTTACAATCGGAGCTCTCTAAGTCAATCAGTGACTTTTTAGAGTCATTGGGCCTGAAATGGAAATGTTGGGCCTGAAATGGAACCATTTCAGGCCTAATGACCCTAAAACGCCATTTGTGTCAAAACCCACTGATTGACCTAGAGAGTTCCGATTGTAAAAATTTCAGTTCCTGTGGATTTCTGAGGTTACAAGGAGTTCAAATTTGCTATCCATTGTTTATTTGGACTTCTCCAAGGTGTTAAAATGTAATAATGAAGAACCGAGAAAACACCATTAATATTGGACATGTTGGGCCTGAAATGGGCACGTTGGGCCTGAAATAGAAACATTTCAGGCCCACGTTGGGCCTGAAATGGGCACGTTGGGCCTGAAATAGAAACATTTCAGGCCCACGTTGGGCCTGAAATGACCCTAAAAGGCCTAATGTGTCAAAATTCACTGATTGACTTAGAGAGCTCCGATTGTAAAAATTTCAGTTCCTGTGGATTTCTGAGGTTACAAGGAGTTCAAATTTGCTATCCATTATTTATTTGGACTTCTCCGAGGTGTTAAAATGTAATAATGCAGAACCGAGAAGAAATCACACATTAGACCTTTTAAGGTCATTGGGCCTGAAATGGTTGGACACCTATTGCATTGGTGATATCTAATATATAGATGTTTGGTCACCTAAAACATCATCTCCTACCTCTAACCTCTCTATTCATATGGAATTTTCAGAAATCCAGATATGGGAGGTCCATCAGTGGGTTTTGGTCAAAACTCACTGATATTTCTAAACTACTCCTATTTGATTGGTGATATCTAATATATAGATGTTTGGACACCTAAAATATCATCTCCTACCTCTATCCTCTCTATTCATATGGAATTTTTAGAAATCCAGATATGGTAGGTCCATCAGTGGGTTTTGGTCAAAACCCACTGATATTTCTAAACTACTCATATTTGATTGGTGATATCTAATATATAGATGTTTGGACACCTAAAACATCATCTCCTACCTCTAACCTCTCTATTCATATGGAATTTTCAGAAATCCAGATATGGGAGGTCCATCAGTGAGTTTTGACCAAAACTCACTGATATTTCTAAACTACTCCTATTTGATTGGTGATATCTAATATATAGATGTTTGGACACCTAAAACATCATCTCCTACCTCTAACCTCTCTATTCATATGAAATTTTCAGAAATCCAGATATGCGAGGTCCATCAGTGAGTTTTGACTAAAACTCATTGATATTTCTAAACTACTCCTATTTGATTGGTGATATATAATATATAGATGTTTGGACACCTAAAACATCATCTCCTACCTCTACCCTCTCTATTCATATGGAGTTTTCAGAAATCCAGATATGGGAGGTCAATCAGTGGATTTTGACACATTAGGCCTTTTAGGGTCATTAGGCCTGAAATGGAACCATTTCAGGCCCAACGTGCCCATTTCAGGCCCAACATGCCCAATATTAAAGGTGTTTTCTCGGTTCTTCATTATTACATTTTAACACCTCGGAGAAGTCCAAATAAACAATGGATAGTAAATTTGAACTCCTTGTAACCTCAGAAATCCACAAGAACTGAAATTTTTACAATCGGAGCTCTCTAGGTCAATCAGTGGGTTTTGACACAAGTGACGTTTTAGGGTCATTAGGCCTGAAATGGTTCCATTTCAGGCCTAATGTGGGTCTGAAATGTTTCTATTTCAGGCCCAATGACTCTAAAAGGCCACAGATTGACCTAGAGAGCTCCGATTGTAAAAATTTCAGTTCCTGTGGATTTCTGAGGTTACAAGGAGTTCAAATTTGCTATCCATTGTTTATTTGGACTTCTCCGAGATGTTAAAATGTAATAACAAAGAATCGAGAAAAGACCCTTAATATTGGGCACATTGGGCCTGAAATGGAAACATTTCAGCCCCACGTTGGGCCTGAAATAGAACCATTTCAGGCCCAACGTGGGTGGCTGAAATGTTCTTTTATTTTTAATTTAATAAAAATATTTTAATTAATTTTAATATTTTTTTGTTTTGAGAAAGGTTCCATAATATAAAAATCAAAATATAAAGGAACATTTCTTTATGGTCCGTCTCGAAATTCGTTACTGACAAAGAGAAAGAGAAAGAGAAATGCATGCAGTACTTGACGGTAGGGGTATAAGAGGAAGTTTACTAAAATATGTGTGCCCTTTGGTAACATTGAAACCATGGTACGCCTTTTGGTAAATACCAATTCTTGGGTACGCCCTTTGGTAAATTGCCGTTTAAATATTGAAGATTTACTATATTTGGAGTGTAATCATGATGATAAAAGGAGTTTCGTTAGCTCCTAGCACCCTCGTCAATTTATTCCAGGATTAATACAGAGGAGGTAAATCATGAAGGTTAACAGTTGAGACAATGACTAACGTATAACGATGAGTAGGCATCTGGCTTAGTAAGGATTTAATCATCAAATCTCATAATATCTTCCAAATAATTTTCTCTTTGGAATGTAATTATATAATATTTATCATTATTTCTATATATCATATTTATCATCTTTATATCATAATATTTTTTTATATATTATTTCAGTAATCTATAGAAATAGACTTGTTACATAAAGTCTATTTATTTTTGTTTTATGTTCACTTTCCTACACTTTTGCCTCTGCTCGCCACTGTTATATCAGCTTGGCTTTCTCCGTCCTGGAAGATGCTATTTCCCCTTGCATAAGTTGTGTTAAAATTTGATAACCCGAATTTATTTTGATCTGGCTTAAAAAGATCGTGTTGTGATATATATGGTAAAAATTAAATTATATAAGGAAAAAAAAGACTTTGTGGTGGTAACGGAGGTCTCAGGCCGTATCGTTCCCTATTTAAAGGGCTTATTATTAAGGTTTTGGATTATGATTAAGGCTTTGAGCCGCCAACTTTGTATTTATCGTTCATAATGATTTTTTTCCTCCGTCCGTGGAGTTTTTTCCTGTCAAAGATTTTATACGTAAATTTTGTGTAGTCTCTATTATTCTTATTGTCATTTTTCATCGTAATCTCGTCAGATGCTGCTTTGCTTTTCTTCGGACGTCAAACCCCCACTGGAGAACGCGTACGTAATGATACGCCATTCAGTTTCCCTTCCTTACCTTCTCTCTGCAGAAAAAAAGAAAACAAAAAAAAAGAAAAAGAAGAACGAGAAACAGGAATGTATAGTCAGTCATATAGGAGATAATGAATCATGACAAGCTTGCATCAATCCAACTTCATGCATTTGTTTCTCTAGTTTACTTGGAAACTTTGCAGTCATTGAGCAGACGCCCACATATGTTCACTAATCCGGACAAATTATCGTATTCTGATTTCTGACGATATCTTCAGAAAGTGTTGGGAGAATAATTCATATACTCATCCAGCGAAGGGATTTCCTTGGTTATCTGCCACTCGGCCTTTTTCATCATGGAACTCATCGACCAAAGCCATTAACAATAAGATCATCTGTCACAATATTAATTAAAGTAAAAAAAGGAAAAAAAAAAAAACTGAAGTCTTCAAATCTTACTGCCTCAACTAAATGGTGGGTGATAGCTCGCTTCTGCAATGCAGATGCCTCGGTGCCAAGCTCATTGACTGAGCCGAACAGAGCAGAAAAACTGATCTTAACCTGCTCAGAATGCGTCTCCTTCTCCCAATTTGCGTCCCACCTATTATCAATAGCAAAAGAAGATTTTTCTTGTGAACCTTAATTTTAGAGAATAATATAATGCAAGATCAAATAACAAGAAACAGCACAAACTTCTCCACCAATAAAATAAGATCGCAAAGCTCCTCTATGAATCCCCCAATATCAACGAAGTCATCGAACACAGTGGCAAAGACACTCCTTTTGGCATATGATATGCGAGCATCCAACATTGAGGAGAGAACAATGTTGCAGTAGCATAAAAATAGCAAAAAAAGTTTGGAGGATTAAACTATCTAGTCATGCACATAATAGAACAGTGAAAATTCTTGCCGAACATTTGGAGTTCTTCCTGATATATACGTTGAGAAGTTTCGATGGAACCCAATGCCAATTCCACTAGATCACTATCCTTTATGTTATGACCGGTGGAAAATTTCCGTGGGATCGGGCCGGTCATCCCAGATTCAATTTGTCTGCTGACTGGTTCATCATTTTTTTTTATGCTATGACACTATTTACAGGTTCAGAAAAAAACAGTTACATAATGCAGAAAGCTGAAGATATCATTATTGCCTTTCATTCATATTCAAATCTTGCTTGTATGAAGTTTTGAGAACTTGTAAGTTGTCAAAGTGAAGTTCTCAATTGTACTTTTATGCTCTAAACGTTTCACATTGGACCAAATTGGAAACTTTAGAGCATAATCCACCTGAACAAAACTCTAAATTTGTGAATAATCAGTGTCACGCCCCGAGGGGTTATATGCCCGATGAAAATCGGACAACACTTCCCCTGTACGATGGACAATTTCAAACCAATACATACTCAAAATGGCCTCCACGACCTCCACAAATATATAGGTTCAAACTATATCATAAATAAAGGAAAACAACTAGCAATATAGAAATAAACTGATACAATCTCAAAAGAAAATCAAGATACATGATCGGTATACTACATGCAAATATACATATCCATACCTACCCTCCTAGGGTGTGTAGGTCATAAATCCCTGAACCTGAATGGTCGCCAGACCATAAACAAAGTAAATCCCTCCTGTATGTATATGTTATCCAAATGCAGCAAGAATAGCTCAAACAAGTGCAGCAAACACAAACAATGCAAATATGCAATCGTGCACATGATGCAATGACATGGTCATCCCTGACGCCAGTCAGCCACCGTCACCGGCCATGGTTGAGGTCGAGTGGGTAGGGCTATGACAACTGTACTCACTCTGCCGTCACTGCTCCTGAGTGATCGAGTGAACAGGATGCTGGCGGAGGTCACACCGGTCCTACCTCAAATCATATGAGGGAGCACCGCTCTCATATTCTCGTATCACGGGAAAGAGGAGGGATCCCTGTCTGCTACCACGCTGCGGAACCATTACCCGTGAGCGGCCGAGCGGAGCCTTGACTGGGCAACTGCACACCCTCCTGATAGTACCACTAACCCATGAGTGGTAGTGTGTGCAGATCCTGATATGATTGACGATCTGTCTCAACCACAAGGGAGCCCAGAGATCACCAGTTATGCAATAATGCAAAGATGGTGCATGATGCTAACACCCATCAAATAACCTCAACTAATATGCACTGGTCTGAATCATAAATCATGATATACCAATAACCTACTAGGCATGAAAAAATGCTAGGTATCAACAAACATGTCTACTATCCAGAATCAGAATATCAAGCATATATAGAGACTGTATAGAAAATAAATTTGAGCATGTCAAAGGTCAAACAATAAGTACCAAGCAGGATAACCAAGAGACAGAGAAAGATAAATCCTACTACTATCCATACAGGGAACCATATAAAGAAATCTGAAATATCTACAGAGATAAGTCAGAAGGTACCCGTCTCATAAAAAATGTGTAATACTGGAAAGAACCTCTCGTTCAGGCAATCTGTATCCAATCAGGGCCATGTAATAAAAACATAAGTTTAGCTATTATAATACATGATATTTAGCTAAACGAATTAGGGGCCTCCTAATTCTCACATTACATTTAATTAATCTTAATCAGAATTAAATGTTTAACCCAGATTATTCCGAGTTACCAAGATTAGGTTCTCAAACCTAATCTGAGTAATCGACTCAATACCCAACAATAACACATGCCCCATATCTTTATAGAGTTTGACCTCTAAGCTCTTGCTTTGATTTACTTGGTGCCCTAACTAAAGGGTTTTCAACCTGAGCTTTTGACTTAAGGCTTCGTGACAGGCTTGAATCACGAGGGTGACAGATAAATCAATTACTTTATTGAGGGATTGACTTTAGCTCACTGATCCGATGTGATTGAATCCCTTAGGAAAAATATTAGTATTTGATGACTCGAATTTTGTTTAATCTGGTAATATTTATTAGATATTTTCTTATTAATATGTTAATTAACAGATTCTTTATAAATCTGTTAATTAACAATTTTGCTATTAATTTTTTATTTGACTAAGTATTCTAAGGTCCTTATAAATTGTGTATCTCATAGACAAGTTGAATAAAATCAATCAAGAAAGCTTTTTGGTTATCTCTTCTTTCTTTTCTCTACCTCTCCTTTTCTCTACTTTTCTTTATTTTATTATGATATAAGAGTTGCCGACTTTGTATTCCGTCGTTCTTAGTGATTTTTCCTCCTCTGCCCGTGATTTTTTCCCGTCAAGGATTTTCCACGTAAATCTGGTGTATTCTCTATTATTCCTGTTGCCGTTTTTCCGTTCTAATCTCGTAACAAAAAATGGCAACATCCTTTTGTGCGCAGATCGATTGCTCTTCTAAACAAAAGAGGTGACTGGCCGGTTGAAGCTGATTGAGAGGATTGGCAACCTTTCCTCTCCCTACGTCGAGAGGCTTTCTTTCGTTAGCCATCTAACGTTTAGATGCTCAGTGAAGGGTGGATTCTTTGCCGCTCCGCACCTTTCGTTTAGGACCTCACGCATGACGCGCGGAATTACTAAGAGTTCATTGGCACACCTAAAGTTTTCATCTCCTGTTCAGGTAGTAGAACTCGGAGACACAACCAAGGAATACACAGCCAAATCATTATTGGAATCTCACCTTTGTTACGCCGGAGGGATCACCTTTGCTTCGATTAAGGAAGAGTCGGCGTCGATTGCTTGGGTCGGCGGCAGAAACCGAGAGAGGGGAAAAATAAAGACAAGGAACTTGGCGTCGCCTTGTTTGCGTGGCGTAGAAGAGATCGTCTGTGCGGAAAGAAGCAGACGAAGCAGGAGAAGCCGTCGCCTGGTCGCTCACGCATAGGAAGAAACTGCGGCTGTTTGTGATACTTTTGCATAAAGGCCCTCCTATTTGTTGTTATTGTAACCTCTCGTAACTTTTGGTTTTAGGCATAAAAATCCCTAAATTTTCTATATTTAACAGTCAGATAGTTTTTCTTTGCAAGTAGCCACTTACCTCTTGTAAACCAATCTGGTTTTCGGGATTTCGGTTGGTGGTTAATATTTCTTTCAGAAACACTCTTAACTAGGAGGTTGATTTGTCTAAACCTTGCTCGTTGGGAAATATTTGGATGTGTGATGTCTTGTACAATTTCAATACAATATTCACATCCTTCAGATATCCTTGCAATGTATTGTTAAAATAATACTAACTCATCACCCAGTTAGCACATCAAAATCAACATCACAGTCACCAATAGGTATCATACATTTGATTCGATATTGACATATAACAATCACCCGATGATTCATCGCATCCATTAATTGAAGAAGGCGATCGCCTTGACACATGGGGCTACATGCCTACATCTTTATCCATGAGTATCAATTGTCTGATATTTCAATAAAAAATCACATTTAAGTCAATTTGATGAAAACATTCAGGGTCAATCAATCTTCTGCACATGAAGAACTTTCTATATTTATGCACCAAAAAAATGCGAGACTTTGACAACAACAAAAACAAAAATCAAACTAGAATTTGGATGAAAACATCAGTACTTCTATAGAATAATAAGAGTGCATTGCTTGGAATAATAAGTGTTTCTAACAGTGAGGTTGTCCTTCTTCTCCTTGCAACTGTTATATGAGCTTGGCTTTTAAGGGTTCATGAATGACTGCGTTGACAGCGCTCACCATCTCTGTCGCCGATGTAAACCCATCGTTGTTCATGTAGAAGAGGTGCACTATTTTGCACATCTTCCAAAACAAATCCTTGCAGGGCCTGGGGACGACACTCCCATCTTGTTGCACCACCATTCTCAAGAGCTCGGTCCTGGCGGAGTCTATTTCCCGTTGCATCTCCTGCTTCACTTCTTCTTCGGATATCGAACAACGACTATGGAGGATGCGTAGCGATGCAGCATTCAGCTTCCCTTCTTTGCCATCTCTCTGCGAGAAATTAACAAATTTTCTCATACAAGTAGAAGAAAATTGAATGGTAAGAAGTAGAATTAAACAAATTTTTAAGGATAATATAATGCTTCCTTACTTGAAAACCTTGCATGTCATTGAAGAGACGCCCACATGTGCTTACTAGTCGGAACAAATTCTCGTATTCTGTATGCCTAACAACACTTTCTGGGAGTTCCGGTCCAACAAAATATAGTGCTGGGAGAATAGTTGGTCCTGCAGCAAAGGACACAAACCCATTCTTCATGTACTCATCCAGTGAAGGAACTTCCTTGGTTAGCTGCCAATCAGCTTCTTGCATGTTGGACTTAATCAACCTAAGCCACTAATGATGCGATCATTCGTCACAATTTTGATTGTGCTAATTAATGGAAAAGAAAGAAAGAAAAAACAAACAAACTTTTCAAATCATACTATTTCAACTAAATGGTGGGTGACAGTTCGCTTTTGCAATGTTGATGCCTTGGCCCCAAGCTCATTGATAGTATTGAACAGAGCAGAAAAAATGATCTTAACTTGTTCAGAATGCTTGTCCTTTTCCCAATTTGCATCCCACCTAATAATTATTATCAATAGCAAAACGAAATTTTGCTTGCGAACTTTTAGAGAATAATATAATACAAGATCAAATAATAGGAACAATACATACTTCTCGAACAACGAAATAAGATCGTGAAGCTCCTCTCTAGATCCTCCAATGTCGAAGAAGTCATCAACCACAGTGGTGAGGATACTGTTTTTGGCCCAAGATATGCGAGCGTCACTCATTTGAGGAGAGAAAAGTGTTGCCGCAGCAGAAAAATAGCAATAAGTCTGCTTTTGCCGGGCAAATTCCAGTTGATCTAGTTTGTTATCTTTCACCCAACTGTTAAATTCAAGAAATATGATCCTTGAATGAAAAAAAAGAGTAGGATTAAACTATCTGGTCATATACACAATAAAACAGTGAAATACTTCTCAAGCATTTGAAGTTCTTCTTGATATGTACGCTGAGAAGTTTGGAAGCAATCCGATGCCAATCTCACTAGATCATTATCCTTTATGCTATCAAGCCTATTAATAGGTTCAAAAAAAAATCAGTAGCATAATGCAGAAAGCCGAAGTAATCATTTTTGCCTTTACCACACATCATATTCAAATCTTACTCATAAGAACTTTTGAGCACTTGTAATTTATCAAGAGTGAAGTTCTCAATGGTATTTTTATGCTCTAAACGTTCCAAACTGATCCCAATCGGAAACTTCAGATCATAATCCACCTGAAATAGAAAAACTAGATTCAGAAAATAAATTCCAAATCTATGTATGTTCATACACGTTTTCCCCCCTGAATAATCAACTTCAAGCTTTGCAAGTATCAACTTTGTATCAACAGAAGGTGATCAACCCTTTACCTCTTGTAAACTATTTTGTTGTCCTAGATTTTGGTTGGTGATTAATGCTTCTTTGAGAAACATTCTGGACCAGGAGGCTAATTTGTCTAAACCTTGCTCGTTGGGAAATATTTTGATTTGTGATGCCTTGTACAATCCCAATACAGTATTCACATCCTTAAGATACCCTTGCAATGTATTGTTAAAATAGTGCTCATCACCCAGCCAACTTAAGCAATCTACACCACATCAAACAACCATCATTGTCGCCAATAAGTATCATACATTTGATTCATTATTGACATATAGTATAATCACCTGAAGATACATTGTATCCATTCATTCGAAGAAGGCGAAAAGCCATGGCACATGTAGCTATATCCGAATGGATTTCTTCCTCTTCGAGTAACCAGCTTCTACATATGTCAAAAGGAAACTTTGTTTAAAACGAATCACATTCAATTGCAAGAATTAATATTTAGTAGCACACCTATATGTTTTATCCAAAATGCTTTTGATCTCATGTCTGAAGTGCTCGGCGATCCCCAACTTTTCAATAATGTCAATCAGATGAAGATGTGTATGCACATCAACAGGATATAATGTAGGAACTGTGAAGGAGCAACAAGTAGATTTAAATATGTAAAAATTAGTAAACTCACTTTCATCTTTCATAATATATTAGAGTAATCAATCACCTGAACTATCAAACTTTAATAGAAGAGAATGCAAGTATTCGTGTGCCTTAGAATCATAATGATGCATCATTGCAGCAGCAGTTGTTGCAGGTGAGTTGAACAATGATCCATTTTTCCTTTGATATTTCATAGTTTCCTTCCAGTCATGTAAATTCCCTAATCCTTCGGCAACATATGCTAAATAGGTTTCTCTTGCGTTGCAACTTCCTTGTTCTCTTACATGCCACAAAAAAGTTTCTTTCAGCAATCACAAAGAGCATTAAGGAAAATAGAGTTACAAATGGCAAATACAGCATAATTGTACATTCAGTTGTATTCAATTTTTTTTATAAATGTAAGTTCAACAAATGATCAACTATTTTCTATATATAGTTGTGAAGAAAGACAAACAGAATAGCATGAATAATAAAAAGAAAATCAGGCATGAAGTATCGCAGTCTTGCTTGCCACTTGTTTCATCATAAGTAAATAAATATAGTTTTTAGATGTATACTGAGAAACAGAGTTAAACAGTGGTTTTTCAATAGGAAATTGCCATATCCTCTCAATTTAGGAATCATGTAGATAGCCCTTCATTTTATATATGGCACGACATATCCAAACATTCTCAAATCCATAGTTTCAATATAAACATTAAGAAATGAAGAAGAGCATTTGGTTCTTAGACAACAAAGCCAGGATACAAAAACAATGGTTATGATGCTGTATTAATGTATTATGATCACTGGATCCTTCGACCTGAACCATTATACTTAGATGGATAACTTCACAGGGAGCATGTCCTTGATGCAAAGTAAATCATCAAATTCAAAGATGCACAAAGCAATGTTCTTACATCATCTGTATCAAGGGGAAAAAAACATAACATTCTTAGCATGCCCACATAATATCTGGTAATCTAATTGTTTTTTAGCTGCCATCATATGTGATGCAATTGATGCAACCCATGAACAGAAAATAGGAATAGCTTCTACTCTAAATTACAACTTGGTCAAAACAATTCCAACCTGTGTAGTTCTGCATTTCGCCGGCGAAGCATCTTATCTATCTCATGATGTTCTATAGGAACATCTAAACCAATGTTGATGGCATATTCAAGCATGCCTGGAAATACAATATCGAAGCCAATAGGCGACTGCAAGTGCTCATCCAAAATGGATGAAAAATTACTCCCAATAAAGTTGAGACCTGCAATGACAACATGACTTATCATTTAACACAGATCACTCAAATGCTATGACACTGTGTATTATCACATACCCTTCCTGATTTGTTCCTGACCAACTTTCCAGCGTTCCAGGGCAATTATACAAGCTAATGTCGAAGACAAGTAGTCTTTAATAAGAAAGGGTTGGAAATTATCAAGTCCCCATGATCCATCAGAATGTTGATGCTTTATTATCCAATCAAGGCATTGTGGAAAGCATGGATGGTCAGGAGAAGTTGGAGAAGGAACCATAGCTACCCATGCAGTGTCATAAGATGAAGCTGAAAGTTGGATCTTCTGGAATTGCATACTCATTCTTTCAATTGATCCGCCCTGGCACTACAATAAATTTGAAACTTATTTGATATACAACAAAGATTACCATCATATTTAGACGATAAATATGAACAAAATTGCCACTTCACCATATATGTCTTGTTGCCACTTCTATGCTTCTTGTATCCTAGATCAGTAAGTCCTGCACCAATTAGCAGGAATACAAGGATTATGTGAGAGAATTTTGTTAGAACATCCATCCTCTTATTGATTGGTGTGAAAGATTTTCACTGATTTTCTATTTATGATAGATGTTTTACAGTGTATAAGAAGCAACAATGAAGAAGAAGCAGAAGAAGAAGAAGAAAAATGTGAAAAATAAGCCTTGTATACTGAACATTGAACTTACTGCATTTGGGAGTAACTGCTATAACAGAATGCATGATCTGCAATGATGGACTCATCGTAGTATCTGTATCGCACACCTTAAGTAGATAGTAATGAACTATGTGTATCTCCTCCTTTCAAGGCTTCATCGAAAGGATCTATGCTATTTATAGAATTTATTATATTAATTTACTAGCAATACTTACGACAGAAATAATGTTTGACAATACACATATTATCGAGGAAGTCAGTTGAATAGTTTGCGGATGGTGATGGATTGAGATGGATGTTGGAGCTGAGATTAATGTTTGTCTAATTTTATTTTTTAAAAAATAAATATTAAAAAAAAGTCTTATTCTAACTTTTTGTTTTCTTTCCAAAATATTTTTTGTACTTAAATGATTCAATACTTTCATAATAGTCTTTGTCAAAATCGTTTCGTGTTAGAACAATTTTGACTAATTTCTCTTCAGCATTTTCATCGGACGAATCACAAATAAGAAAGATAATTTAGGGAAAAGTATTAGGGTGAAATCTCTTTTTCATTTTTTTTCCTTCAACGCGAAAGTCTCGTTTAACACAATAAAAATATCTAAGTTTTATATTTTGTTTATATTTTTACTTTTTTAAATTATGTATAGCATATAATTTTATTTATTTATTTATTTATAGTAATTTTTTATTTTGAAAAGAATAATAAAAATTTATGTACTTTTGTAGTAGATGACTTTATTTAGTTCTATTAATTTTACTAAAACACTAATTACAATATAAATTTTGTTATTTAATTACGTACTTATTATTAATCATCCGGCTGTTGGTGGCACAATGGATTGTGAATGGATCTACGAGTTTATTACATCTTCTCAGAAAGGAGGGTGTAACTTGACGTGATTAAACGTGTCATACATGCATGCATGTATATTAATTGACCATGTGTAGAAAATGTATTTGTCATACATGTAGATTGACGAACAATTTTTTATTCAAGTTGTAAAACAAAAATAGGTCTCTAATTCTTGAGAAGTCTCAGATTAAGGTCAAATGAAACAACAAGATTTATTTTTCTATTTTTTGCACTTGGCCTATTCAATAATTTGACAATTCGACCCTAAATTTATACTCAGCCACTCATCCCTCTCAATTGAGGGCATCTCCAATGATTAGAATACTATGATTTTTTTTTAATGGTTCTCAACATGTCACATTAATACTGAGTCAAAAAATATAAAAACTTATTATTCTTTCCGGTATATAAAAAACTTTTCTATACTTTTTTTTAGCCGACTTATATTATTCAATTACAATATCTTTATTTTGAATGATCCCATCTAAAAAAAATAGATTAAAAAATTTCTCAACAACTTTAATTTGTATTGGAGGTGCCTAGTCTTCCAATTTTACAGGAAGACTAATCCATCTTGACAGGCAAAATAATTTTGAATTTGAATTCCATATTTGATTCATAATTTTATAATTGACCTGGGCTCCTACGAGCGTGTTCAATTTGCTAACATGCAAGTTCATATTCATTATTGCACGTGTTCCAATAGTTATCTGAGAAAACCCGCCATTTCTTAACTACAGTCTAAGGACATCAATAATAGCGGATTTATAAGTTATAACATAAAGTTTATTTAGGTTTATAATTTTTTTTATAAATCGATTTTAAAATCTGGAGATCCAATTCATACTCTTGCTATAAATTTAAACTATTTAATATTTATAATAATAGTGTAATAAAATAAATTTTTGGAGAGGTTTATGATGGTAAAAAGAGGTTTTTTTAAAAAAGTGAAGTTTTAATTAATTTTTAACGTAGTAGTAATATTACGAAGTATAAACCTATCTAAGAGGTGTATGACTACAAATATTTTAAGAGCATATGTAATGAGGGATTTATATTATGAGATTTATGTTATAAATCTCTCATTATAAACTCCATTCCTACTATATGGGTGGGGTTTATAATTTTTTTATACGGTTTATGTTGGTCCTTTTGTTATTGGAGGTGGCAAAGGCGATTCGTTCGTCCTGACACCCTCGCTAACTCGTCCCAAGGCCAACACAGAGAAGGTAAATCACGGGAGTCACTAGTCCAAATGTTGCGGGCGGGGCACAATGACTTTGCTAGATTTTGACCTCCAAATTTCAAAATGGTAACACTTACGTACTAACCATCAGTCATTTTTATGGGGATAGAAAAACAAAATTACTAGAGAAGTTTATGATAATGGAAAGAGATTTTTAAAATGAGTGAGATTTTTATAAATTTTTGATATGATAGTAATACAGTGAATTATAAATGTTTATAAGAGATTTTACGACTATGGATAATCTTACCAGAGTATTAGGTTTGTTTACAAAGTAAAAATTACTGTTGTTTCTATCAAAATATTAAGATAAGAAAATATAGATATAAAAATTGAGGTCAATATTGTGATATTTATTATAATAGATTTCGATATTTATTCTCAATGGGATAAAATATTTATTATTATATATTTGATTTTTTGATTGGAGATCTTATATTTGTGTCGTTGGATATAGATGGATATTTATTTTATAGAAGTAAATTTAATTCCGTCATTATTTTACCGATGAAATTTAATTATGTTATTATTTTGGCGAAACTTAATTTCGTCATTAAAATAATCATAGATTTAATATTTGATCGTTTATTAAATATGTTAAATATAAATATCATCCGGCATAATAATATAATTTAAATTTCATTGTTAAATTAATGATTGATATAATTTTCGATCTCCGATTAATTATAAAATTTAATTTTCATCATTAATTTTATTACTTATTTGAGAATATCATTATGGTGGCACATTCGATCACTCCCAAATCAGTCTTCCGGCCGGTTTGACAGGAAGATTAATCCATCTTGACGAACAAGATAATTTTGAATTTGAGTTCAATATTTCATTTATAATTTTATAATTGACCTGGGTTCCATCTCACTCCAGCGTCTTCAATTTGCTAACAGGCAAGTTGATTTTGATTATTGCACGTGTTACAATAGTTGTCAGAGAAAACACGCCATTGCTTAGCTACCGGTCTTCCAATAGCATTAGGTTTCTTACGAAGTAAAAATAATTGATTACCGTCGCTGTCCGTTCCCGTCCAAATATTAAGATAAATAAATACAGACAAACAAGTGAGAGTCACTTGAATATTTATTTCAATAAATTTTGATGTTAATTTATAATAAATATAAAATATCTTATTAAATAATTAATTTTCTTAGTATAAACGATCAGATAAAATATTTTCTGATTTTTTTTTATATTTTATCATGAGATCGATCATTTAAAATGAACAATATTATTTTTTATTCTATAAATTAAATAGTAAATTTCATAGGCTTTTTCATATTGTGTGTCTCTCAGTGCGACCCATGTGGGTGCGGGGTACGTTCGTGTGGCAAGGGTCACGTGAGTGCCCCCTCAAGCATCCATCGA
The DNA here is from genome assembly GCA_024364735.1 of Boesenbergia rotunda. Lineage (NCBI taxonomy): Eukaryota > Viridiplantae > Streptophyta > Magnoliopsida > Zingiberales > Zingiberaceae > Boesenbergia > Boesenbergia rotunda. The sequence goes on from JAGFNQ010004924.1 coordinate 89,309, forward strand.
GGTGCACGCCGCGTATCAAAAACTAATGAATTCCAATATCATCTTATGCAAATTTTGATTAAAAGATATTATTATCATCAACACATTGACTAAGTGCCACAATTAGGATTATAACCTCCGGGGTTATGATGCAGCAATAGGGTAATTAATTGCTATTTTAGATATTCGTGATTCGATCCTGATCAGCTACGATATATTTGTAGAAATTTTTTCTCCAAATGAGGTGCGAACCCTGGTATGCTGTGTTGGATACGATTTTGCAAAGCAAAATTTTGGTGCCATCGATCGTTGAAAGTCAAGTTTGACTTCAAAATCGAAATCTACGTTTCGCGTAGATAAATCTGGACTATTTATTTGCTCAAAACCGATTAAAGGTGAATGAGAAATTAATTGTTCAAAGATACGCTCAAATAAACATTAAGGAAAAAGATGTGGTTTTTTTAGTCCCACATTGCTAACCGGCGAAAGCCGATGTTTCCTTATATGTGTTCTTGTGCTAATGTTGTTAATACAAAAGCACAAGAGATCTCTATCCTTGGGCGAGTAGGTGCTCGCACCTGTGAGCCCGCCACGCGAGCACGCGCGTAATGAGCGCTTTGTTGGCGCACTTTGCACTTGCGCATCGTCGCGAGGAGCATTGAGGAGCTTTAATTTATGTGCCACGTGGCGATGACATGTCGTGCTCAGGTGACGCCACGTGGCATGTCGGTGCGACGTGTCATTCTCAGGTGCCGCCATATGGCGGTGACGTGTCGTGATCAGGTACCACGTGGTATGTCGGTGACGAGGCGGTGCCTATGTGGCACGTGACTGTGTAGAGAACGATGACAAGATTGGGCGAATAGATGGTGGTCGTCGGATCGAAGATCTGGACAGATCGCAGGAAGATGCGATCTGGAGCGTCGGATCAAAGATCTGGATAGATCGCAGGCAGGTGCGATCTGGAGCGTCGAATTCAAATCTGACTGTGAAGAGGGGGGATGGATCTGAGGCGTCGGATTAACTGATCTAATTTGACGGCCGAGATCAAGATGAGAGCTGAAGAGTTATAACTCTTCAGATCAATGGACGAGATTAAATGACCTTTTAAGGGTTATACCCTTTCGTTATAAACGGTCCAGATCTGTCCGAACCAAAGGGTACTTACCTCTTCACTCAGTATAAATAGATCCCTCCACTAGATCATTTCATTCATTCAAAGCATTGCAATCTAAAGCATTTGCACTCATCCATCCTCTGCATCGAGAGTCCAAAAAGCCTGCGAAAAGGTTCGCCGGTCTAGGAATTTGAAGTGCTACTATTCCGAGACGACGTCGTTGTATCTTGGAAATGAATTGTTGCTATCCGTGAGCACCAGTAGCGGAACAATATCATTTTACGGAGATAGTGTCAAACACTAGCCTCGGCGTAATCCTATTAGTTTGCTTTCTCCGAAAGCAACCTCCTGGAAGATCCGACGGTCGTAAATCGACTAAGTCAAATACCGAGGAGATACAACTGGTCATCAAAAACCCAACATGCTGGGCTTCTAAATCGCCCACCGCAAACGCTTCTCGATTTACCCTGGCGGCCAGAGGGAAACTTCCATGAGACTGGACCAATCACCCGAGATTGAAAAAACCTTATTAATTATTATTTTTTTCACAATTAGGATTGTAAATAAAGTCTATCAAGTTAAATTTTACTGCATTCAAACTTATTTATAAGATAACTTAACGGTAAATTGCCTTAAAATCCTCAATAGCCCTTTGATATTTGCATGCACTCCCCACACAAGTTTGTCTTTGCTTTTACTCCATGATGGAACTGAGTATAAAAGGGTGAAAATTAAGTATACATAAGTGAAAACTGAGTATAAAAGAGTGAAACATGAGTATAAAAGAGTGAAAATTGAGTACATGGGTTATTGATGTGGTGGATGCAACCTGCTATACTCAATTTTCTAATTTTTATACTCGATTTTCTTCAAACAATACTCACCAAATATCCCATCAGGGACTGCATGCAAAGAAAAGTTTGTGTAGGGATTGTATGCAAAGTTGACTTGGTAAGTAGGGAGTTTAGGAAAATTTACCCATAACTTAACCAATTTATTAAAATAATTATTTAAATTTAACTTGATTTCTTTTATAACAGCTTAAGTTTTGATTTAAATTTGAGTTGAATTTTATATGTTCATCTAATTTTTAAGTTTATTTGGTTTGTGAATATTATTATTTATCAACACCTTTTATATATATATATATATATATATATATATATATATATATCACGACATAAATGAACATCAAACTTATAACTGAGCTATGATACGTTAGGTAAAAAGATTTAATTAAAATCTTAATGAATGATGTAGTATTTTGTATGTATACGTTTGATTATCGTCCGAATATTTTCGGTGGCCTCCGACCACATTTCTAGATCAAACTATACCCTGATAGATACGATGAACCCGGTCGAGAATCACTGAATATAAAATATCATATTATTCACCGAGATTTTCATTAATTTTTTTTATAATTTTTTACTTAATAGAACACTAAATTTACTATGAACATCTGATTCTTAATCAATAATTCAGTACTTTGCTCAAAAGTAAACAAAACAACTAAACATATAGCTAATTTATTTTCAGATAAATCGAGATTTATCCTTTAAAATTGCAGCAGAATAAGTATGGATAGTGATCCCGGACCAACTTATGTATAGCCTGACCTGCCAGTCTGACAACCCGTCAGGAAGAGATTGGTTTGTGGGCCCCAGGAGCCCGTCGAATATAGGGTCTGTATAGGTGGATCGGCCTGTTTCCCCCGAACACGGGAGGACATCGACCCTGACCAGGGTAAAGAGGGCCAGAAGCCCTGAAGGCCCTCGAGCCCAGGAAGTCCTGGGTAGGGGAGTCACGAGTCGGCAAAGTTCCGACTCACACATCCCTAAGCTTTAGCACTCCCGAGTCAGGGAAGTCTCAACTCAAAGTATCCTGAAGTTATAAGCGGATTTGCACCCTCGCACCTCTCGGCTCGCCTCTAAGTCGGACGCGTGGCGGCCCACGCTCCCTGGGTACAATCCAACCGATGGTCCGAATGCTCACCTTCGTACAAGTCGTAAGCAGGCATGCCCCTGCGCACTTCCCGCCTCGGGGCCCAGCCGCATGTGTGGCGGCCAACGCTCCTGGGGTCCTCCCGAGCCAGAGAAGTCTTAACCCGGAATATCACTAGGTCATGAGATCCCCGAGTCAGGAGCATCCCGAGCTGGAAGAGTACTCGGTCGTTGGCCAAACTACCCTTGAGTCAGCTGAGTTCGGATGTACACCCCGAACCACACTCTCCATGACTCAGGAAGCATACCTTCGCTTGGGAAGCCTTCCTTAACTCGGGAAGCATAGTCACTCTCGGTAACCGTGGACTCTGAGCCCTCAGTCGACTCCAACACTCTAAGCTCTCAGTCGGCTTCAACACTCTGGGCCGCCAATCGGCACTAGCATTCGAGGTTTTGTCGTGACATATCAGAACAACCGCTCCCTGACATAAGACTCGCAGAAGCTGCATGGGGTTGGCGCAAGTCATGTACCATTTCGGCCCGAATCGCGAGTATCTCGCTGACGCCATGATCTCCCTGCCATACCCTGTCCCCCCGTACTGCGACCACATACGTGGGTGTCAGGCCGAGCGGTGCCTGACGGCACCCGCCCATAAGTTGACAACGTCCATTTCCCTATTCTGGTATGCGACACACTACCCTGCCACCTCTGGGTATGCCTTACCCTATCCTCGCTACGCGACAAAAGGTGGCAGATTGGGCAGAAGCTGTCAGTTCCCCCGGCTATATAAGCTTCTCCACTCCACAATCCCCAGGTACGTGCAATAGTGTTTTGCTACTGTTCTATTGCCTTTGCTGCTCTTCCACCACCAGGGACTGACTTGACCGTCGGAGTGCCTTGCTGGGGACATTTTCCGGTGGGTTCTAACGGTCCTTTGTCTTGCAGATCGAAGCTAGCACCGGAGCCAGCATTAGCAGTTCGTGATCCTTGGGAGACCATGTACTCTTGGGAGTTCACCTCGCTTTGCGACAGGATCAAATTTGGCGTTAGAAGGAGGGACACTTAGCCTGATCGGAAAGTGGGCTATGGAAGATCCCAACCGAGTCATGATGACTGTCACCCCTGAGGAGTACGAGCTCCTGATGGCCACCCTGTCGAGGATCGGTAGAGCTAGAGGGGGGGGGTGAATAGCTCTCTTCAGTTAATTTTTCTTCTTCACAGCAGAAACTAGAAGCCAAACACCTCCAAATCCAATGCTAACACTTTGGTTTACTTGGTCTCCACCTCCTTGAGGTGACTAATCCAAGGGTCCACACCAGCGATCACAGATTTCACTATGAAACCTCCTTCTCGGAACAACACCGAAGGTGGAGAAACCCTTTTACAACACCTTTGAAAACTTTCACAAAAGAACAACACAAAGGATAAGAAGGAGAAAGAAATGTTACACTCTAGCCTTGATTCTCCTTCCTTTGGTTGTTTGAAGATGGTGTTGAAAACTTGAGCTTGAGCAGAGAACTTAGAACACCAAAACTTAGCAAAGTTGCAATGGAACAATGGGCGTGCTTTGTGCTCTGTTGCCTGCTTTTAACGGTCTTCTCTGCTTCTTTGTGACATCACGAATCGATTGGTGAAAACCCCAATCGATTACCAAGTAGCCGTTAAACAGTACGAATGTCGGATGAACGGCTGGGATTACACCATTTTAAACTTGAATCGATTGGCAGATCAATTAGTGTCTTTAATTGATTAAGTAATCGATTCAAGACCCTTATGTTTAAATGAAGGATGTATCCCAATCGATTAATGAATTGATTAAGAGGTTCCCTAATCGATTGATCAATCGATTAAGGATCTTCTGAATCGATTGACTGATCGATTCTAGAGCGTTCTGTTTGCGCACAAAATAGCTCCTAATTGATTCACCAATCAATTCAAGAGCTCCTAATTGATTGACTGATCGATTCTGGAGCGTTCTGTTTGCGCATAGAATTGCTTCTAATCGATTCACCAATCGATTAAGAAGCATTCTGTTTGTGCACAGAATAGCTCCTAATCGATTCACCAATCGATTCAAGAGCTCCTAATCAATTGACTGATCGATTAGGGAGCATTCTGTTTTCGCACAGAATTGCCCTGAATCGATTCACTAATCGATTGATCACCTTATAATCGATTACCTGATCGATTAATACGCTCAAATTTAGGATTCTCAATCCTAAATATTTTGTGTTGTTCTCAATTGATCCAATTACCTTGTGCCAGCGAAACCTTTCATTTCCTGGACTTCATGCCTGGAGTCTCCTCAACTCCAGGTCTTCATGCCAAGAGTTCCGTCCCCGACCATCCCTTGGACTTCTTGCCTGGAGCTTCCTCAACTCCGGGTCTTCATGCCAAGAATCTGGTCCCCGACCATTCCTTGGGCTTCTTGCATTACTGTACACTAAACCTTAATGTTAGATCCAATGTATTAGCTTAAACTTAAACAACTGTCATTCATCAAAACTTCTTATTTAGGGCATGATTGCATCTACAATCTCCCCCTTTTTGATGTTTGACAATCTATTTAAGTTTAAGCTAACTTTCAACATAATATCAATGATATTAATACAATAAGCACATAATGAAGTAATGAAGTTATTACAAGCATAATCTTAAATATCTAGAGGTCTCCACCTTTGCCAAATATCAAAAATGATGAAGAATCAAGAGCTCCCCCTCAATCGAAGCAACATACAAAATATGAATATGCATAAGCAAATGATTAGACGTAAAACTTGAACACACACAAGTAATGCATAAAATGTGAACTTATCATACCACCATCAAAAGTCAACATGTCCTCATACTGTATACATAACAGTAGGCCACCAAAAATAAGAACCAACTACAAAAAGAGTACACAAGTCATGGTGGAAAGACAAACTCCATGAGCTCTGAGCTGAGATCTGCAGTTGAGGTCACCGCAACATCGGTGGCAGTCACCGGAGGTGGAACACCAGGGGACGGCTGAGGAAGAGGCTGACTGCTCATCTAGGAATGCAACAGATCGTGCATATCCTGCTGGTGGCGCTCAATGGCTTTGAGACGTGTCTGCACCTCGAAATGACGAAGGTCGCTCTCCAATCGCAGCTCCTCAAATCGGGTGTCCATGGTCTCCTCAAAAGCAAGGACCCTAGCCCGAAGGTCCTCCTCATCCTCAAGGGCAACTGCAGCAGCCTGTCCAGCCCCGGGTCGTGCTCGCGGCGCCTCTCCGACCTGACGCCCATCAATCCATCGAATGAATCTAAACTCACCCGTCATCCCCGACTTGGAGAAGGAACGCGCCGAAATTCTGGAATACTTGGCCGTCATAGGTTCCACCTTCCCCCAGGAGACGTCGATACGCATGGAGGTCAGCCACTCTGTAATGATATGACCGAAGGACATGTGGACGGTATCATGCATAGGCTGAGTAAAATGCACAATGGAATAAAAGATGTTTAGGGGAATATTGACATCAAGACCTTCTTGAAGAGCATAGGTCAAGAAGAATTGAGAATGTCTGATAGTCGCTAAGGCCCGAGACACGATAGGCAAAAGACAGTTTATTCCGACTTTATAAAGAGCATAATCCGCAGCTGAGAGGTCAAGAGCAGAAAAAGTGGTAACATTGGCATGAGGGCCATCCGGACGAGGACGATGGGAAAAATGATGATACATAGAGTCGATCGAGATATGCTCAAAAGGTGGAGGTAAAGGCTCAGGAAATGTGGGAAAGAAGACAAAGTCATTAGTAGAAGGGCGACAATCGAGGAACTCCTAAAGAACCTCACAACTGAAATCGAGATTCTGTTTGGCCACTCTAGTTTTATAAGAGACTCCATCTGAGGTATGGAGATTGTTGTAAAATTCTGAGACCAAACCTATATTGACCCCTCTTTCACAATACACAATTGACTCTAGCTTATATGTTTCAATGATTCAAAATACATCAAAACAGTGATCATGGAAGTATTGACGGTCAAGAGATCTAGGGGCTATTAATTTGAACACATTTCTACCGAATGCCTGTTGATAAGCGACATTTGGAAAGCGGGTATCCGTAGGCGGCTGAGGGCGCGAAGACCCTGCACCCGCCTCATCTCCCCACTGTTTCTTCCTAATATGATCAACCAAATACAACCCAAGATATGAATACAGTGAGGCAATGAGAGATTAGGGTTAGGGTAAATGAGGGATAAGGTGAAACGATGAATGAATGCATAATGCAAGCAGATGAACAAAAGAAACAACAACAAACAACTTGATTAGCCAAAACCCAAGACAAATAGGTAAGGATAGGAAGAAGAAGATAAAGTTAGGATTTACTTGGGCGCCATCCGGTGAAGAAGGAGCTGGAATAGAAGGAAGAGATCACTGCACGAGGTTCTACGAGCGCCTACGAGTGCCTGTGAGATGCGAGAGTGCCGCGACAGATCGTCGAGAGAAGAGGATGCACGGTGAGAGAGGGAAGGGACGACTAGGGTTTGAGAGTGGGAGCACGCAGGAGAAAGGTTTTTGGGAGATTTGGGACGACGTCAAGCTTTTAGGGCATGAGGCGAGTGACAGTACGGGTTAGGTGAACCACTTTAATGCTCGGAATCGATTAAGCAATCGATTACGACCCTGTTTAATCGATCCATTGATCGATTACAAGAGTGTGTAATCGATAGCTGATTGATTACGGAAGTGCGTAATCGATTAGCCAATCGATTATGACCGTTCGCAATCAATCACATGATCGATTAAGCAGCATTCTGTGCCTGCGAGAGAAAGTGCTCGAATCGATTAGGGAATCAATTCAGAGAGGTTCTGCCGAAAGATGCAGATCCACCAATCGATTGATAACTATCATCAATCGATTGGAATAATTGATAAATGTCGAGATTTGTACTTAATCGTGGCATCCTCCAATTCTTAAGAGTTTAAGCAAGATCACATGGTCTCCAAGGACTTGGATATTGGTTTCTTTCCATAAAATGTCCAATCATGATCTTCGGACTAAGTACACATTAATGGAGTACTAGTCTTCCCCATGATCGGTCAAGTCAATGATTTATGGTGAATTTCAACTTCTTGCTCAAAGTAATGCATCATAACAAACATTATGAGCAAGAGGATAAACCCTAACATCTCACTCTTATCTAGAAATGCACAAGCAAGGGAAGACCTATGTTCATGTGAGATGCATATTAAGGCAATTGAGTTGAGTATCTTGAAGTGATTATGGAGGATTATTCAATATGGCACATTCCTAATTCTCGTTGGAAGCCCTATTGCTCGTACCACTAGAGCCACACCCACACCACGGAAGAGTGTCGACAAGCCGGTAGGGGTCGAACTCCTACGCCCCGAGGGCGTGGGCGACAAGCATTTCCTGGGCGTGGCTCGAGCCGAGGCGGCCAGGCGGTGGACCCAACAGCTGAGGAGCTCCGAAGGAACCCCCCGGTCGCCCGCAATCTATTCCCCCAGGAGGACCGAGATGGGGCCGAGGAGATGGAGGAGGAACAAGCCAATCAGCAAAATGCTGTCCGAGGAGGGGTGCCCGTCATCTCGGGCGAACCTACCGGAGGAGATTCTAATCGAGCCCGGAAACCACAAGTTCACCGACTAGAGATTCACCAAGTCGACACGAGTGCCGCTCAGGCACAGGGGCCCCAGATCAGCTTCGACCCCCAGGATCTACAGGGACTAGAGGTCCCACATGATGACGCCTTGGTCATCACCGCCGTTATCGCCAACTACCAGGTCCACCGAACCATCGTGGACACGGGTAGCTCTGTCAACATACTATACAAAAAGGCATTCAACCAGCTGTAGATTGAGATGTCCCAGCTGGAATTGGTGGCGACCCCGTTGTTTGGGTTCACGGGGAACCAGGTGCAGCCAATCGGCCAAATTCGTTTGGCCATTTCCTTAGGCGAGGAGCTGCTGAAGAGGACCAAATGGTCCACCTTCTTGATAGTTGACGCTCCCTCTACCTACAACGCCATTCTGGGCCGACCGGCCCTCAACGAATTCCGAGCCGTCACCTCCACCTTCTACATTAAGATTAAGTTCCCAGTCGGGGACAAGGTAGGAGAGGTCAGAGGGGACCAAAGAGTAGCCCGGAGATGTTATGTTGACGACGTCCGGGTGGAGAGCTAGAAGGCCCCACGTCCCTTCTCGAGCTGCAATATGGTCCAAGCCTCGCCCTGGGCCGAACTGCGCAATGTTAAGGAGGAGGTCCAGCTGCTCCCCGATCGGAAGGAAGCCCGAGTCAAGATTGTAGCTGGGCTACCTGATGAGCTGAAAGAGCCCTTGCTGGAATGTTTTACTCGAAACCAAGATGTGTTCGCCTGGTCGGTCAAAGAGCTGAAGAGCGTCCGACCAGAGGTGGCAGAGCATCACCTCCATGCATATCCCAATGTTGGCCCGTCAAACAAAGAAAGCGGGACTTCAGCACTGAGCAAAATAAAGTTATCTGGGCTGAGATCGAAAAGCTTCTAGAAGACGGTCATATTCGGGAGGTCCAATTCCCAGCTTGGTTGGCCAACGTAGTGTTGGTGGCCAAGCCCGACAATAAGTGGAGGGTCTGCATCGACTTTAGAGACCTCAATCGGGCTTGCCCAAAAGATTGTTACCCTCTATCCCAGATTGACCAGATAGTCGACTCGATGGCCAGCAGCGAGCTCATCTTTATGTTGGATGCATATCAAGGGTATCATCAAGTACCCCTGACAGTCGAGGATCAAGAAAAGGTCAATTTCATCACGGCAGACAGCACCTACTGCTACACCGTCATACCGTTCAGGCTAAAAAATGCGGGGGCTACTTATTAGCGGATAATGAACAAGGTCTTCCGAGGGCAGATCGGTCAGAACATCGAAGTATACGTGGATGACATTCTGATCAAGTCCGGCCGAGCGGAAGACCTGGTGGCTGATGTGGAGGAGACTTGCCAAACCCTGCGCAGGTATGGGCTTAAGCTAAATCCTGCCAAATGTCTTTTTGGGGCTCGATGTGGAAAATTTCTGGGGTATATTGTGACCGAGAGGGGCATCGAGGCCAACCCCAACAAAGTCAAAGCCCTGCTAGACATGCCCCCGCCGAGAGGCGCAGAGACTCACTGGGTGGATTACAGCTTTATCCCGATTCATCTCCCGGTCGGCTGAGCGAGGGTTGCCATTCTTCAAGACCCTTCGCAAGGCCACCAAATTTTAATGGGACGCCGATTGCGACAATGCGTTCGAGGAGCTGAAGGTGTATCTGGTCGAGCTACCCGTGTTAGCAAAGCCCGAGGTCGAGGAGGTGCTGTCTGTATACTTAGTCGCCTCAGCCGACTCAGTTAGTATGGTTTTGGTGAAGCAGGAGGGGCCCGAGCAAAAGCCTATGTACTTTTTTGCCCACTTATTGAAAGGAGCCGAGTGTCGTTATACGATACTCGAGAAATTGGCATGCGTATTGCTGTTGGGTGCTTGGAGACTCAAGCCTTATTTTCTGGCGCACCCGATTGTTGTCCTGACCAACAGCAACCTTGGGTGGGTAGCCTCCAATCCAGAAGCGTCGGGTCAGCTGATCAAATGGACCACTAAGCTGAGTGAATACGACATCAAGTACCAGGCTCGCCCCACCATCAAAGGACAAGCATTAGCAGATTTTCTGTGCGAGTTACACTCGGAGGAGCCTAAGGAAGCCTGGCAAGTGTATGTGAATGGCTCGTCGGCTCGGTCGGGCAGCGGGATCGGCATCTTGATGATCTCCCCGAAGGGAGAACAGTTACACTTATCTGTCCGACTCGAGTACAGGGCGACAAATAACGAAGTCGAGTATGAAGCTCTGATAGTTGGATTGTAGGCAGCTAAGCATGTGGGAGCTACCCGGGTGATACTATACTCAGACTCTCAGCTGGTCACTCAGCAGGTCGCCGGTCGGTTCGAAGTCAACAGTGACCGGCTGCAGGCCTTCATAGAAGCCTATGAGAAGTTGAAGGCCGAGTTTTAAGAGGTGCAGATTCAGAAGATCCTCAGGGAGAGCAATCTGAGGGTGGACGAGCTGGCTAAGTTGGCCAGCTCGGTCGGCTCTTGGGTACTTCCTCAGCCGGGTGGGCCGACCTTGATGATTATGCATATAGAGTGGAAGGCCGAACTGGAGCTAGAATCAGACTGGAGGACACCTCTCATTGCCTACCTGACAGAAGGGGTCGTCCCAGTCGACCGAGAGGAAGCCCGATTGCTTAGAAAGCGAGCAGTTCAGTACACCATGGTAGGGGATGTACTATACAAGAGGTCTTTTGCTCGGCCTCTTCTCAAGTGCCTGGTGAGGAGGACGCAGACTATGTACTAAGAGAGATTCATATGGGAGTCTGTAGAAGCCATGCTGGAGCTCGAGCTGTGGCCCGTAAATTTTGGTTGAAACGGAGGCTGAAAATTTTGGTTCGACGACTGAAATGGTTGCTGATTAATCTGAGTTTGCTGGGGCTGCTGGAAGTTCTGTAATGGCTGCTGTGAGGGCTGCATTTGAGGGTCTTGTTGATAGAAAGCGTTCCCGTACCTCAAGTTAGGATGATTCCTCCAACCGGGGTTATAAGTAGAGGAATAAGGATTGTTTCTTGCTTGGAATTGTCCTCTTACTAATGCTGCTACTGTCTCGTCCTGTTGGAGGGTAGGGCATAAATCTGAAGTGTGCTCCTGACTAGAGCAAATGCCACACACACTTATCACTTGATTAGACTGTGGAGGTACTGAAAGAGTTGAGCCTTGATTTGCATTATTAACCTTTAACTCCTTAATGAGTGATCTCTGCCAATGAATTCCTTATCTCTTTATTATCAGTAGGAACTACCTGAACTTCACCCACTCCTCTGGTGGTCAAGGCTCTGCTTCCAAATTGTTGGGAATTCTCAGCCATATTAGAAATGAGCTCCCTAGCTTGCATTGGCGTTTTATTCACTAGGGCCCCTCCAGATGCAGCATCTATCATAACTCTGTCCATCTGCAGCAATCCCTCATAAAAGTATTGAATCAATAATTGCTCGCTGATCTGATGCTGGGGGCAACTTGAACACAACTTGTTGAATCTCTCCCAGTAATCATATAGTGTCTCGCCCACCACTTGTTGAATCCCACAGATGCTTTTTCTGATTATAGCTGTCCTAGAGGCTGGGAAATACTTCTCCAAAAATGCCTTCTTCATAGCTATCCAACTAGACACATGTCCTGTAGGCAGATAATAGAACCAGTCTTTTGCTGCTCCTGTCAATGTGAAGGGGAAAGCTCTCAGCTTGATGTCTTCTTCAGAAATGCCCTGAGGCTTCATAGTGGAGCATACCACATGGAATTCGTGTAGGTGTCTGTTGGGATCCTCTCCAGTCAGTCCCTGAAACTTTGGCAGCAAATTTATAAGTCCAGATCTTAACTCAAAATTTTCCCCCAGCTCTGGATAAGCTATGCTGGAGTACTGAAATGCAACATCTAGTGCTGCGAGCTCCTTCATCGTTCTCTGGTGATCTGCCATGTCACTGCCTGAGTGAGTGAAAATAGTCTGAATAGCAGGGATATCTGTAGTCTCAGAAAGAATGCCCTGAATCCTCCTGGCTCTGAAAGTCCTCTCAATCTCAGGGTCGAATTCTTCTAAATCACCACCTGAAGACCTGGTCATAAAACAAAACAAATCGCAGTAAAAGTGGATAAAGATGAAACAAATAAAATCAACTCAACAGATATAGCAATAAGCACAAAAATAAGTCAAGAATGATATGAAATAAGTGCACAAGCAAAAATCAAACAAATCAACTAGTGATTCCCCGGCAACGGCGCCAAAAATTTGATAAGCCCAAACTATGTGCTGTCACGAATGTGGGTCTCAAATTTAGATATGAATAAAATGCTGGAAACCCTTTTTGCAATCAAAATATAAAAATGTAGCAAAGGGGCCACAGGTCGTATTTTTCTCGGAGCTAGTTGTTGTGTTTGATTCGAGCTTGGTTTATGTGTCGTTTATGTTTTGGGTTTCAAAGAAATAAATTTGGTTTTGGGATACAATCGAAATTGAAATTGCAATGAAAATAGAAGACTTAGCTAATAAACTACACCAAAGGATGGTAACAAACAACTCAACCAATGGAAAACCTAATCAAAGCACTTACAAAGTTTTTGGCAACTATTTTCTGATTTCAACAAAACAAAAGAACTGCTATGCAATGAAGTAAAAGCAGTGATAGGAATTTTCGGAAACAAACAAGCCTAACACTATTATTAGCATGCGAAATGTAGAACTCAAACAAGCAATGGGTCTCAACTAGCTACAATGTTTCTGGAGGCCAACCACTGCCAACAAAATTCAGAAATGAGTGAATGCTAACTTATTGATTCCGAACACAATCATATGCCACAAAAAAAACAAGTTGAATTCAAATGCAAAAAGGTTCAAATCAATTGGCATACAAGGGAAACTTTTTGTGCCAAAAACTAACACCAACTTTATAAAATCAGTATGTTTCGGCTCCACTTCTCAAGCTGGTTGGTTCAATTGGAAAACAAAGGTATTAAGAAAGAACTGAGCAAGACTAAGGTGAGGAATTGAAACTGAAATCAGAACTTGAAAAGCACAAATTCAGAAACCAAAGGGCTGAAATTTCAGATGCAGAATTGAAAGGATTAGCTACTGATTTTTCTGTTTTCGCAATAGATTAAAGGCTGAGCTAGCTACACAAACTGAGTACAAGTAACTAATCTAGGCACAAAGCAACTTAACTAGCAATTACTTAACCGAATCTAGTGAAATAGGACTGAAAATTCTGATACGCAGAATTCAGAATTGGCACGCGGCAATACCACTTGGCACGCAGCAAATTAAGCTGAAATAAACTAAAATTTAACTAAGTTGATCAATAAACAAGTTCCTATATTACTCTACTTGCAGAATTGAAGCTAAATTATAGCTAACAACTTAAAAATCATAAATTACAATAGCTGAACAGGAAATTCAGAACAGAACAGTGCGGCAGAAATCAAACTACAGCTAAAACTAAATTGTAAACCAATTAAACTACTCCTCAACCCCTCCTCAGCTCAAGAACTTCTTGGTTGTCAATCAAGAGCTGGCTTTGAACCCCTAGGCTCAGCAAATTAGTGGATAATCATTTCTGAAGTCGATTCTACTCAAATATGCGCTTGGCTGGAATGTACAATCCGATTTGCTCTATCTCAATTGGTGGAGCTGCGATGATGATTGGAGACTCGTCTAAGCTCACCTGAGAACCCCTACAAGTGGCTCAGACGCTTGGGGATGGACTGTGGAAGAGAAGACAGTGGTCGGACTGAGGAATTGCCGAAACCCTCAAACAATCCCTGTTCCAGCGCAAATGAGCAGAATTCTTCAAGCAACGATCACCAAAGGCTCAATTCTTGATCTGGGATGGAAGTTGAGGTGGTCACGCCTTCTTGGAAGAGAAATCTAAAGCAGCGATGAAGAACGGTGGAAGAACGGCGAAGAACAGTGAAGACGCGACAAAGGTTAGCTGCGCAGAAAATTTTCTTAAGTATTTGGCATTGGACGGTCCAGATTGAATTGGATGAATCCAATGGCTGATCTTGCTCTGATTTGAGCCAAACTTTGATGATGATGATCTGGGATCAGGATCTGCCTCGTGGTAGCTCGGATCCTCCAGATGTGCAACGGATGGTCCAGATCAACCTAAACTTTGAATGGATGATCTAGAGCCCTCCGAGCTTGATCCAACGGTTGATTTAGCTCTGATTGGGATGAAACCTTCAGATCTTGATCAGGGTGCTTGATCAACCCTAGCCCTAGCTCGGATTGCTCCAGATGGTCCCGGATGGCTCAGATCTAGCCGCTCTTGAATCGGACGTCCCAGATTTAATCATAATCTTGATAATTCGATCCGGGTCACTTCCGACTCATGTTTGACCCAATATGCCCTAGGTCCAAGAACCTTTCATGCCTACAAAAAATAGATCAAGAATTTATTAGCCAAATAATCCAAATATGTGTAAATTTGCAATTAAGTCCAAAATAAAAGAAAGTTCTAAAACCTAGGGCAATTTCACAATTAAGCAATAAAAACATAGGTCAAACATGGATTTAAGCAACTCAAATGATCAATAAAATGGTATCTATCACCCACGCTCCTCAAAATCGGCCTGACCGAGTGTCCAGACTCTCGCCTTGCCAGCGAGTTATAAGCGGGCATGCTTGCGCGCATGACTCGGCTCAGTGTCAATGATCGAACGTGTGGCGGCCCACACTCTTGAGTGTTGGGGCAATCTATGGTCCGGAGTGACCATGTGTTTTGATGTTTGGGCAATGGGTTTAAGTTAGGTTTACCCTTGTGTATTTGATATGTATATGTGAGTGTGCAGGATTGCAGGTTACACATATTGACTTAGCTGGACGGCTTCGGGAACGATGAAGGGTGGTATGGAGACAAGCCGTGGGCTTGTGTGCACCCGAGGGACCATGGATAGCAGGGACGATGAGCCGAGGGACGCGGACTTCGAGGCGTACATGAAGGATGGCATGGAGGCTTGTGTGCGCATCTGAGGGATGAGGGGTCAAATATGAAGAGGGCGCGAAGGCAATAGTTGAGGCTACTGGTGAAGAGTCAACTGAGTCATGAAGGGACGAGAGCCGAGGGAAGAAGACTCCAAGGGTAAGCCGGGAAGTGGACTTCAAAGGGCGCATGTGAAGGGTGGCATGGAGGCGAGCCGAGGGCTTGCGTGCGCATCCGATGGATGATAGCCAATGGAAGAGGACTTCAAGGGGCAAGCCAAGGGAGTATTCTTGAAGGCACACGTGAAGGAGGGTCTTCAGAGTGAGGAAGAGTGTCTTGTAGGCTGGGCAATCGACTGGGAATATAACAGTCGACTGCCAGCAAGAACAAAAACTCACAGAAGGTAGTCAACCCTGGACCAGTCGACTGCTCTGGGAGCAGTTGACTGGTAGTGACTGGTGGTGTTGGCTGAAAATTCGAACGTTGAGTTGCAACGGTCGATTTTCAGTGGGACCAGTTGACTGCCCTGGGAGCAGTCGACTGGTAGGGTGTTTTCCAGCATTGAGCTTTATTTAAAGAGGCTCGATTTTGGCTGGGGACTTCTGACGAATTTGGCTTTGGTTAAGAGCCAAATAGTAGTCTTTGTACTCAGAGGTGTGCTTGTGATTGTGGCGAGGTTTCTCCACCCACAAGGAGCTACACGAGTTAGCCGGAGGGCATCCGGGGAGTGATCCGCTGATGGATCGAGGGATCGTCCACCTTGTTGAGGCAATCAACCCTTAAATGATTGGAAGATCATGGTTTTGATGTGTGTGGTTGAATATGTTTAAGGTTAGAGTGTTATGTTGTATTTGATGTGTGTGATTGAGTTTGCAGGACTTGGAGAATCACATATGTTGGACATATCCGAGGGACGAGAGCCGAGGGAGGAGAGCTCCAAGGGCAAGCCGGGAAGTGGACTTCAAGGGCACACGTGAAGGGTGGCATGGAGGCAAGCCAAGGGAAGGCTGCGTGCGCATCCGAGGGACGATAGCCAGAGGAAGAGGACTTCAAGAGGCAAGCCAAGGGAGCAGACCTGAAGGCATACGCGAAGGAGAAGGTCCGGAGTGGTTGGAGCTGAGCTGAGAGGCAGGGCAGTCGACTGGCCATGGGGTAGTCGACTAGTATACCCCGAAAACTAGCCGTTGGCTAGCAATTAATGCTAGACCAGTCGACTGCCCATGGTGAGGGGCTGGACAGACTGCGAGTTTGTCCTGTTCACCTATAAAAAGGAGCACCTTTTTGCACGAGCACGGTACGGTTCCGTACAGTGTCGAAGTGCTGCTCGTCTGAAGAGTGTTTTCCACTTCCTCTCCTGTATTCTGAAAAGAGGAAGATCGACTGTAAATGTTTCTCCACCTCAAGGAGAGTTTTCGATAGTGAAAAGTGGTGCTCGCGGCGTGGATCCTTGGACTAGTCACCCATCTGGGTGGATACCAAGTAAACGATAAGTGTTAGCATTGTGATTATTTTCAATTGCATATTATTTCCGCTGCGCTAACAAATTTATAGAGATCCAATCCGAAAAAGTGCTATTCACCCCCCCTCTAGCACGCCTAGATGATCCTTCAGTTGGTATCAGAGCCGGTGCGTTTCGGAAGAACTAACCGTCACCCGGAGCAAATTTAATGGCGTTTCAAGAGGGATACTCCACCGCACGACCACCGTTCTTCGACGGGAACGACTTCGCTTACTGGAAAGATAGGATGCAATACTATCTTATGAATGATATTAAAAACTGGATCAGTGTTGCAGATGGCTTCGAGGCGTCCGTCGATGAAAGAGGAGAACCAACACCGATGAGATCTTGGTCAAAGGAGGTGATGAAGAGGGCGCAATCTAATGCCAAGGCCACCACCACACTGCAGTGCGGGCTCTCGAAGGAGCAACTGAACAAGGTGGGGCCGTTCAAGAGCGCTAAGGAATTGTGGGACAAGTTGGTGGAATTGAACGAGGGGTCAAATGAGTCCAGAAGAGCCAATAAGGACTTGCTAATGGCCCAACTACAATCCCTATCCCTGGAGAGCAACGAGACAATCAGCCAGCTACATGGAAGGGTAAAGGAAGTGATAAATGAGCTCCATGTGATTGGAGAGAAGATCGAGAACCAGGACATCGTCAGGTATGTTTTACAAGCTTTCCCGAGAACCACCTTGTGAGCATCCATGGTTGATGCATACAAGGTATCGAGGGATTTGTCAATTGTTAAATTAGACGACATTTTTTGTGAATTTGAGCTACACGAGCAAGCTAATGTCTCGGCCAAAGAGAAGGGTATTGCCTTTGTTGCAGAAAAGGAGAAGAAGAGAAGGAAGGAGAAGAAGAAAGTGATCTACTCCTCATCATCAGACTCAGAAGAATCCAGTGCCTCCTTGGATAGCGATCAAGATACGTTCATGGTAAGAAAATTTCGTAGAGCTTTTAAAAGTTTGTCTAACAAGTCCTATGCTAGGAAAGGGTCCAAAGGTAAGGGTAAGACCAAGGACATCATATATTACAACTGCCACCAAGAGGGACACATGAAGAACGAGTGCCCCCAATTGAAGAAAAGAGAAGACAAGAAGGAGGAGAAGAAGAAAGGGGACAAGAAGAAGTCAAAAGGAAAGGAGAAGGGTGCACCAACCTAAAGGCGACATGGGATGATCCATCATCCTC